>JAJIBD010007722.1:0-37977 GCA_021461705.1 Cryptotis parvus | reverse complement strand
GGACAATGAGCCTGTAAAATCATTGAGTAAATAAATAAGAAAAATTACCTGCATTTCTCAGATATACTGGCAAGTGAAGGGCAAGTGAGAAAAACTAAAGGAAATAATAAATGTAACATCAGTTTGATCCATGTCTCCAAATTAATAAACCCTCTTCTGGAAAATGAATATATCTTATTTTTATGTGCCTTTGACATTTTACTTGCTCCTTGGTTTCTTCACTCCACTTTGAGACATGGTATACAACTTTTTTTTTTTTTTTGGTTTTTGGGTTACACCCGGCGATGCTCAAGGGTTACTCCTGGCTCTGCACTCAGGAATTACTCCTGGAGGTGCTCAGGATCCATATGGGTTGCCGAGGATGGAACCCGAACCGGCTTGAGCAGGCTGTGCTCAAAGCAAACGTCCTATGCGCTGGGCTATCGCTCCAGCTCCTATTTATTATTATTTATTATTATTATTATTATTATTATATTTTTTTACTCACCATGAGATACAGTTTAAATGCTGTTCATGATTGGGTTTCAGTCATACAACGTTCCAAAACTCATTCCTTCAAGAGGTTTGGTAGGCTTTTTAAAGCATGTGTCTGCACTAAAGTTACAGAACTGTACTACCTTGTTATAGTCTGTTCTTAAATTGTCAAATGAAGATTACTTTATCTTCATATTAAAGATCTACATGCAGAATTAGCATGGGTTATGCTTTAATTAGTTCCATAACAATCTTTTAATCACACACATTGAAATGTTATCTTAATTTTCAGATTCACAAATATTTTTTTGCTTTCTGTGTCAATCTCGTACACATATTCTTTTCCCTCATAAACACTAGTTAATGTGGTTTGCTTTTCCAGTGCAGAAATGGCTTTTTTAGGATCATCCCAAGAATGAATCTCTACTTGACTGCAGAAAGACAGGAGATATTTCCACTGTTTGAATAAATGAGATCATTTAAGAAAGGAACGTAATGAACTGAGCTATAAAAGGAACACCTTTTTCACTAAAAACTGGAAAGGGATCTAATATTTTTTATACAAATCCTATATTTGGATCCAGTAAGCATCAAATTTTTCCATCATAAAAGTGAATCAGTCGCCAGAAATAGAGACAAATTTTTACCTGCTAGATAGTAAAGAATTTCTAGAATAACTTTAGCACACACAGCTCATGCAGCAATGAAAAAATTCCATATGCTATAAGTTAAGTAATAGTGTGAGACTTCTTTGGTGAGGAGGTGAAACACAACATATTATGTATGCTATTATGCTGAAACACAACATAAACAGTTGATCATTTTCCTATTCCCTCTTTTTACTTTTTTATACTTGCTGATATGTATAAAGTTGACACCAACAACAAATAAATTATGATCATGCTGTGATTCACTAATATTTGAAAAGACACATTCCATTAAAATAAGCAAAGAGCTTTTATATGGTAAGTGACTAAAGTTCTACAACTCTCTAGGGTATAAATGTTCTATCATTTAATAAAATGCGTACTTGTCAGATTGAAAGTAGTTTATGTTACTTTATATACATAATATTTATACTAAGAAATGTCATGAGTCATTTGTATCATATGCAAATGGACCTGAAGAGGTTGAGGACATTTTCTTGTACTTGATACGTAAGTTTCTTGTCTGTGCAAAAAGTTTTATACAAATTTTGAGAAAAAAATATTTTTTAGAATATGAAGTTAAAACAAATGTCGCAAGATAAATTGATTCTTTTTCTTAACATACACAGCTGTGCTCATGGCTTACTCGTGGTTCTGTGGTCCAGAAGGGCTTCAGAGACCATATGTGTTGCGGCAGATGAAACACACTAGCCAGCAGATTATTGACGACTTGCAAGGCTCCCGCCCTGCTTAATGTACTATTGTTCTGGTCCTATGTAAGAAAATTTGAAAATATAAAAATCTAGAGTGGTAATGTCTCAAAGACATTTTTATATTCAATATATAATTCAATTGTTACTATGAATTTAATATATAAAATGTTTTAAACTAGATAACACTCATGTATATATAGTTTCAAAATAGTTTTAAATAAAAATGAAGTCATATCAGCCAGAGTTACTTACAAAGTTATCAGATAGGTTAAATGAAGGGAGGCTAAAATTATTCAATGTGATGTTTTGTAGCACCATGCATTTCACCACATAAAGTTGACTATGAAGAATTTATATTATCTGTTAACAATGCATTGGTAAGGATGAAATTTAAGAATGTGTTCAGAAGGATTGACTAGGATGATAAAATACTTCAGGAAAGCACACTTCCATTTTTCATCCAAATGGGAACTCTAGAGTTCAACTCCAAAATAAATACGTAGAACACACTAAAAAGAAATTCACAACATTAATACTACACTTGGCAATGGAAATTGAAGGAAAGGGAATTATTCTTTAACATCAAACCACCTTAATCTTCCTATAGTGTGTATATTATCTAGTAAGTTCTTCCAATAGTTGTATCACTGTATCACTGTCTTCCCGTTCATCGTCGATTTGCTCGAGCGGGCACCAGTAACATCTCCATATGACCTGTCTCATGCAAGTAGAGCCCAAGGGCATCTGCTTGCTCCAGGACATAAAGAGCCTCAAACCATTCCATAAGGTCATGGGAATGAGGTCTATAACTGTTACTGGTATCTGGCATATCAAATATGACACGGGTAGCTTGCCAGGCTCTGCAGTGCGGGTAGCATACTCTTGTAGTCATCTCAAAATCCAGCATTTATTGATGAGCCTATCAAGCCAGGCTTTGATAGGCTGGTCTGCTGGTCAACTTCCAATAGTTGAGTGTTTTTTTTTCTTTTACATGATTAAATAGGTACATGTGAAAGGATAAGGTAAACAAAAGGTAGATGACCAAGAAAAACAAAAAGGAAGATGGCCGAGGAATGGGGGCAGGACTAGGAAGTTAACTTGGTGGACGTGTCAGGCCAGATTAGGCTCATGGAGGACATGCCCCGCCTGGATGGACAGGTCAAGGGAGATAACCCTGTGTGCGTCCTGCCTACTTGCTCATGTAACCATACACTTAGGGGCCAAGAAGCCGTAAATCTTAGGTGGATAGGCTAGAGATAAAATAGTATAGACTAAGTGGCTATGTTCTACACGGGTCCTTTGTGATGGACAGAGAAAGCCTTCATAAGGGGCCTGTTGAGAAAGCTCAAGGTCCTTCCTTCCTGCTCAGACTTGCGAGTCTGTGTGGGATCTGGACCCTGGCTAGCCAGCACAATAAACTCTGCTTTGTTCATTGCATTCCTGTGTGATTTTCTGTCTCTCAAAGGGGATAAGATTCCTGGACTCCTAACACATGAACTTTTCAATTTCCTCCACCCTATGTAACTTTTCACAGCATATTTTCGTTTTATTCACTATCTTCCTGTTCATCATCTATTTGCTCGAGCAGGCACCAGTCATAGCTCCATATGTCCTGTCTCATGCTAGTAGAGCTCTAGTAGCATAAAGAGCCTCAGACAATTATATTAGGTCATGGGAATGACCTAATATAGTTGTTACAGGTATTTGTCGCATCAAATACGACAAGGGCATCTTACCAGGCTTGCCTTGTGGGTGGCATACTCTTGTAGTCACCTCTAAATACAGCATTTATTGATGAACCTGTGATAGGCTCGTCTGCTGCTGGGTGGAGTTCTGAGGAGAGGGAAGTCTGATGTGGAAGATGGTGGCCCCTCATGGAGTGGGGAGTCATCTGGCTTGTTTCAATGTATTGGTATTCTTAATTTGTGTAATTTTAAAAATAATTCAATACCATGCAAGATGAAATATATATTTTCTTATATAATCTGTTCAGAGTGAATCATTGTCCTATAACCATATATTAAAACCATATATATGGTTATTTTTAATATCTTATTAAAATAAGATATTTTTAATATCTTATTAAAACCATATATTTTAATAAGATGGTATACTCTACTTGTTCTGCCACTCTGATAAAGTTATGAAACATCTCTAAAAGTCTACAAAAGGTAATCACTATAAGAGTTCCTTCAACAGATTTACATATTTTTCCACCATGTTCTGCATGAATTGATCTCTCAATATTTTCTAAGATGGATTTACATTTTCCTGAGATTTCCTTTTCCACCAATTGTATTTTCTTTTTTTTAATTAGACCTTATTTATTTATTTATTTTCCTTATGTTTCTGTTCTACTTTATATAGCACATAGTACATGAGAAGTAAAGATTTTAAGACTAGTTTGGCTAAATGCAAAAACATTAGAGACAAGTGAACATAAAATGGACTAAATATTTTTACCATACAGAATGTTTATAACCAATTTTGATTGACAGTAATATAATTGGGAAAAAGTGACAATTTGTTCTGTATGATATTATCTGCATGATATTTTTTTCTTTCTTGATTTAGAAATTAGTCTCCCCCTGTTTATAAAAAAAACCTATAGGAACAATATTCCCAGAGGCTTCAGAAACAAAGAATGGAATCTGTTTGAATCTGATAATGTTATTAAAATACAGAAGTACTTAACCACTACAGTTTTCATTTATAGTTTTAAATCATCTTTCCCTGTATCAAAAATAGAAAAGAAGTACAACTTCTGTGGTATTAAAACAATATTAATTAGAAATATGGTAGGTAATAAGGAGAGATAAATAATAAGGATAGATACATATTCTTATATCAATTTTAAGTGTTTAGTCACATTATTATGAATGCATTAGAAAATAAATTACATTTATTTCATTCCAAGCACTGAGAAATTTATTGACTCCAAATTGTTTAAATGGTCTCCTATTAAAAGCATTAAGGTATCTTCTTTATTAACTTATTTGGGAACCAAGTACAGTTTAACCTGGATATTATTTTAGCAATGACTATCACAGATTTCCCAGGATAGGAAAAAATTAAAATTAAATCTTTGAGAATTATGCAATATGCAAGAATTCCTGATGAACTTATTGGTAGTTATTAGTGAGTTGTTCCTCAAAGTTTTCAGTTTATAAAAGATTTTTAGCTGATCAAACATGAACCATCAAGATAGTGTACTTATTATGAATAACACTTTTTCTTATTTGTTTATGGTGTTCCTCACATGAATCTTGAGAATATGGACGAGTAAAGAAGCAAAAAGAAAAAGAAATACAGAACAACAAACAAGCCCATATAAAACCTAATCCATCAGTTACATTTATCTGTGACTAAAAGGTGTTTATGATGGCTATAGAAATCTTCCCTTTTTGTAGCAACTTCAACACAAATACTGCCAAGAACAAATATCTGTTGAATTAAAAATCAGTGTGAATCCAAATATCGAAGAAGAAACTAGGTTTTTATGTAATTGTATCTGGCTGTGGTCAAACCATTAGATAAATATGTCTCTATGATCACAGTAAGTTTATTTTATCTACAGAACGTTAGAGCAACTTGCCATTACTCAATATTCCTTTCTCTGAAAACCTATTTTCCCTGCAATTAGCTGACCTTTCTAGTTCCATGGGGAAGTTTTCAATAGATAAACTCTTCAAAACAGAGTTTTATGGGTAAATTTTCACTGACACATGAAAAATAGAATTATATACATACCAATAACTAGACTTCTGGTTCCATGATGCTATCACCTTGCCTTTTAACACTATGAATAATTTTCTTCTGGTTTTCAATTTAAATTGGCCAAAAACAATCTGTACCAAATTAATTATAAAATATATATGTTTTGTGTGACTCCTTTCTCAGGAGAATAATCATGTCAGTTATTCTTGTTGTGTCTATATATATTTCCTTCATTTCCCAGATTATTCTATTGGTTAACACTTGATCTGTTTCTAGTTACTTGTCATTTTTATATTCATCTGAAATTCTTGTTGTATTTTAATATCCATGCCTCATCATGTGCATTTAACATGAATGTTGTGAATCTTGAGTTCAAGTATTATTAAATTCACCAGAAAATGCCAAATGACGTTCCAGCGTTGCTCAACTCTACTTAGCACCCCATAACATTTGAGAGTTCCTATTGTCTCAGACACTTGTTACTTTTGTCTTTAAATTTATTTGTTCTGAGGTGTGTTACATAGAGTAAATAATACATTTAATTGATTTGTCTTAAATATACGTTAAGGAAATTGTTAATAAAATAAAGAATCTTTTCAGTTACTTATTAGTCAAAAATACAATTAAATGAGCACAGGCAAGAATTTTATACACTATTTCCATTCTTCTTTTTGATTTGCAAAAATTTCTGATGATTTTATGAGAAACACTTCTTTATTTTTCACTGACTCCATAATTTCCATATCAAGACTCTTATTTTAGTCCAATAGATCTGACTTCATCTATATTGAGCATTGATTTCTATTTACAAAGGAAAATGCCTGCGAAAGAGGTATTCTGGGTGAGGATAGCCAAGATTGCAAGGAAACCCAGGAGCATTGGTGGTGTGAAATGTACACTGCTGAAGGGATATTTCACGGGGAAGGAACATTGTATAACTGAAACCCCAATCATCAACAACTTTGTAACTGTGTATCTTGCAGGGATTCAATTAAAAAAAATTAAAATAAAAGTAATAAAATGTTTTATCCCAAACTCATGTGTGAGATATGCTCAAAACAGTGTTCAATATCATATTTTCTAATTTGCTATTAGTAGCATTGCTTCATCTTTACTATCACTATCTTCCCATTCGTCATCTATTTGCTAGAGCAGGCACCAGTAATATCTCCATATGTCCTGTATCATGCTAGTAGAATCCAAAGGCATCAGCTTGCTCCAGGAACATAAAAGAGCTCAACCATTATATTAGGTCATGGGAATGACCTAATATAAATGTTACTGGTATTTGGCATATCAAATATGACATGACCAGCTTGTCAGGCTTGCCGAGTGGGTGATTTACTCTTGTAGTCACCTCTGAATAAAGCATTTATTGATGTACTGGGCTGTGAAAGTCTGTTCTGCTGGGTGGAGTTGTGATGAACAGGAAGACCAGATGTGGAAGAAGGCGGCCCCCTTGGAGTCGGGGGTCGTCTGGCTTGTTGTGAGGCTCTGCTGGGGTGGTGGGCCAGAACCCGCCATGCCTCCTGGGCGCCTTATGAGTGACTGGGCACAGGGAGAGCAAGGAGCAGCTCTGCCCCATGTCTGAGAGTCTCTGGTTCAGCATACCTGGGCCGGACTGAAAAAAAATATTTACTAAGTACTATAATTTTTTCTTACAAGACTACCATGTCTCACTCTGTATCTGTGCTGCTGTTGGCCTCTACCGCAGGCTTCTGCTCAGCTGCAAGCGACTTCTGAGTGCCTCTAAGCCACTTCCCAGTATTGGAAGTTTTGCTGGAGTAAGTGCTTCTCTAGGCAACACTGGAGTGGAAGACTGAAAAAGAATTCAACCTTCCTGAATTCTGAATTCACAAAAAAAATGCCCTGTTACTTCCAGATATTTTAATTATGAAAGCAAGTCAAGTTGCCAAATCAAAACAAGAGTTGACTTTGATGGGTACCCAGTGGAACCAAGGTCTTTCTGGTGTCCTTCTGAGCATGCGCTCATGAAAGAGTCCTTCTGTTTTCCTCAGTTAAAACTGGAAAGAGGGACACACTCTCCAGAGCTAATTATCTCCCTCACTGTGCACTTTTTATGACATCAAAAAATAACCTTCACAAATTGGGGAGGTAATCAAGGATCCGGTGAACTATATCAATGCTTTTTACTTGTTTTTATTCACATCATGTGATAACAAAATGAGAACTTTTTTTTTTTTTTTTTGGGTCACACCTGGCAATGCTCAGGGGTTACTCCTGGCTCTGCACTCAGGAATTACTCCTGGCGGTGCTCGGGGACCATATGGGATGCCGGGATCGAACCCGGATTTGCTGCTTGCAAGGCAAATGACCTACCCGCTGTGCTATTGCTCCAGTCCCAGAACTTCTGCATCATGTATTTGCTAATTTTATTTTTTATGATTTCAAAAAAATAACCATAACACTTCCTGATTTTATTCTGTCTGACTCAGTTCCTACTTACCTTACTGGTTTTGTGCCGTTTTCTTAGTCCACATATTAACAGACTGCTGGATCTGTCTATCAATAAGTCATACTGATGTAGGTAGGCAGACAGGAGGGGGGGCCCACATGGCAATGGATCCTTGCCCTAAGGATGTCCAGAATCACCTTTTGGAACCAGAAATGAAGGCTTGATAAGACCCATTAGCCAACCACAGACCCTGAGGAATTTGGGTCTACCTTCTCGTCCAGCCCTTAATCCTGATAACCAACAACAGACCCTGAGGGAGTTGGATACAGACGACCCAGCATGCAGGAGAATCCAGGACCTTCCAGTCCAAGAGGATAAAAAACCCATTTGGAGATTAGTTGAGGCTCGCTGTCTTTGGAGTAGCCCGCATTCTCCCTTGAGCGTGTTTCTCTCTCTTACACTTTCTCTCCTCCTCCCTTTCCTAAAACCTCCTTATTAAAACCTTATTTACTTCACTGCTCATCGACTCCTGAAAATTGTTTTTCTGTGAGGAAGACTAGAACCTGAGGAAACCGTGGGTAAGGCCTAGGACCGACTTTCCTTTCCTGTAAAGAGCAATTCCTCCCTCCAGCCTGAGTCAGTGGCTCCCCCAAAAATCTCTGGTGGTGGTAATGAACTCCTGTGCCTGGAGATCAAGCGGACATCAGGTGTGGCTTGACGGCCACCTCGTGGGGCTTAGGGGGCTCAGGCCCACACCAGGCAGGGCTCATCACACTTTATCAGTCCTAAGCCTGCCCTGTGGGTCCGGGGTGGCAGAGTCAGCTGGGGAGAAAGCAACCATCTCTCTCCCCCTTCCGGCCTCAAATAAGCCTCCCGTGAGGCCCACCTGCATCAATACCAGTAAACAATATCAATATATATGTACTAAATTCAAAATTAAAGCCAGCAAGTTTTGGGGGTGCTGGGAATGTGCCCTTATCTTGTTGTTTATCTAAATTATAAAATAAGGATGTCTGAATCCTTAAAAAAGAAATCAGAGGTTTCAATTTGTAGATAAGATGAGTTTATCTCAGAGGACCACCAGTGTGCAATCCATTTTTTCCTAAAAATGTGTTTCCCTGTCTTCTATTTCTAAAAAACAGCTTCCTGTAACCCACAAAGAGGACGGTCATTTTGAGTACAGAGTCCACTGTCTTCCGGGCTTCTTGTCACCAGGGATGCTTTCTTTTACATGGTCATTGATTGGCCGCCCAGTAGCAAAGAAATCATGAGCTTGACCCTCCTGGTACCCACAGACTTTTAAAACTTACTCACCTTTAATATCTTGCTCTGGACCAGCATACCTGGGCCGGCTTGAGGAAGAAACTGCTCCAGGGTGGGTGTCGATGATCCGGGCTGTGATGGGCTGGTCGGCTGGGTGGAGTTCTGATGAGAGGGAAGTCCAATGTGGAAAATGGCGGCACCCATGGAGTGGGTGGGGGTCGTCTGGCTTGTTGTGAGGTTCTGCCGGGTGGTGGGCCAAGGCTGGAACCCACCATGCCTCCCGACTGCCTCATGAACGGCTGGGCACAGGGAGAGCAAGGAACCGCTCTGCCCCATGTCTGAGAGTCTCTGGACCAGCATACCTGGGCCGGCTTGAGGAAGAAACTGCTCCAGGGTGGGTGTCGATGATCCGGGCTGTGATGGCTGGTCGGCTGGGTGGGAGTTCTGATGAGGAGGGTCAATGTGGAAATGGCGGCACCTATGGAGGGGGGGTCGCTCTGGCTTGTTGTGAGGCTCGCCGGGTTGGTGGGCAAGGCTGGACCACCATGCCTCCGACTGCCTCATGAGCGGCTGGGCACAGGGGAGCAAGGAACCGCTCTGCCCCATGTCTGAGAGTCTCTGGACCAGCATACCTGGAGCGGGTTCCTTGCTCTCCCTGTGCCCAGCCGCTCATGAGGCAGTCGGGGGCATGGTGGGTTCCAGCCTTGGCCCACCCCCCGGCAGAACCTCACAACAAGCCAGACGACCCCCACCCACTCCATGGGTGCCGCCATTTTCCACATTGGCTTCCTCATCAAGAACTCCACCCAGCCGACCAGCCCATCACAGCCCATGGCCCTGCAAGCGGCCGTGTGGTTCATCAATAAAGGCTTTATTTGGAGGTGTTTATAGAGTATGCCTCCCGCACGGCAAGCCTGGCAAGCTGCTCGTGTTGTATTTGATATGCCAAATGCCAGTAACAATTATATTAGATCATTCTCATGACCTAATATAATGGTTTGAGGCTCTTTATGTTCCTGTACCAAGCCGATGCCCTTGGCTCTACAGCATGTGACAGGACATATTGAGATAGTACTGGTGCCCGCTCTAGCAAATAGATGATTAATGGGAAGATCGTGATCGTGATCGTGAATATCTTGCTCATCTTTAATATCTAGAGTAGCTATACAATATATAAAACCTATTATATTTATGAATGTTTTATCAAAACGAATGCCACATATTTTAATAACAGACTATTTCCCATAGACATAATATCTTGCTACCACTCATTTAAGAATTAGAAAGTATGTTTGCTCAGTGCTGCGACAGTTACCAGAGACATATTTCAAAGCTCCCTTCATATGCAGAGCATATGGAGTGTAACTACTTCATATGCAAAGTCTATTAAAGCGCTGTAATTCAGAAGATCAGATAGTAAATAAACACCAGCATATTTTGTGAATTGACAGTGTTGTCTTAAAAGTCTCAATTTCACAAAGCAAGTTTGATTTCCCCTTGTAGAAGTATTAGCTTAGCTTATGGATACTCCTATTTTTGCTGACCTTCTGAAGAAAGCATTAAAAAATAAATGGAATGAAACATGAAATCAATCTCTATAACACATACAATTCTTAAGACTACATGCTTTTTTTAGAAAGCAAGCAGAAATGATACGATTAGATGTGATCACAAGTTTGTTCAGATATTGTTTTTACTACCTCTGATTCAACACTGAATATCCTAATTGCAAGAAAATGCACATACTATGTTTCCAGTAACTCAGTTTCCCCAGTTTCTATATATGAAAAAGAATAAAATGGAGGCCAGGTAAGTTCACGGCTAAGGAATAAAGTGCTATGGAGTCTCAGGAAAGTTTTTCTTTCCACTAACTTAAGATCTTTGAATCTCTCAACATTGGTAGAAAAACTGCACTCAGGTCTTGATTGGACATTTTTACCTTTAAAATAATTTTTAAAAAAATCAAATTCCAGGGCCTGAGATATAATTCAGATACAGAGAATTTACCTCACATGCATAGAACCATAGATTTGATAGCCAGCAGTGCATTAAAAAAAAAATATATATATATGTATTTATATATACAGATACTATAATTTCAAATATAGTATCTCTAAGCAGAAGCATGCATACACTGCAAACATACTGGAAATCCTTTGCACTCTAGGGAGCATTTGCTTAAAAGTAAGATAGTGAATTGTATGACCTTATCACCATCACTGTTTACTGGGTTCCCTCAAATACTTTATAAAGTTTTTTTACTTTTCAACTATATGCTTCCTAACCATGCTACTTTCAAAATAACAATGATTGTATTTGTGAAATTTTCTTTGAATAGTTAAATGTATCTTGATGTCGCTCTTTCAGTTTTGCAGAGTTCTTTTAATTACTGGGAACAGTCATCAATTTAAAGATTAACCACTAGCACTTTCTAAATTTTTAATTAAAATTAAAAATTTCTATTTTAAATTTTTTATGTTTCTAACTGAAAATTTTCTAGTTTACATGTTCTTCAGTTAATTAACACTTATTGTATAATATATATGTATACACATATGATAAACATCTTTTTCCCTAGGCTAAAGAATAGATAAAACAAGCTTTAAATATCTCTTTTATGCGCGTATGCACACACACACACACACACACACACACACACACACACACTACAAAATAATCAAGAAGAACATTTCCAACCAGGAACAATTTTGAAATAATCCAAACATAAAAACTATCAGGTCCTTTGAATGATGATTTTAGGGATAAAAAATCTTAGCTTAAAGAGGTTTGATAGGTCAACGGAGTTATGAAAAAGAGCAAATGGAACTATAGTTAAGAAATGAAAATTTAGAAAGATAATTACGTGAAAACTATATTTTGTTACTGCTGTGATATATATACATATAAATACAAATACATATGTCTTTTATTTCTCTATTTTAATGATAAAAATATAATCCACCACAACATGTGATGCACTTGAATTCTGAAAAAAAACGATGTTGAAAATACATTTGAAGGTATATAATAGACTCTGTACTTCTTATATTAAAATTGTGGCCTCCAATTTAATCATTACACTGAAGAAAAGTCTACAAAACTATTAAATTCCTGCTGTATGATATTTCTTAAGATTGGCTTTTGATAATTGATACCATCATGAAACTGCATAAAATCAAACTCAAGTATTTGTTAGCATCAATTGTCCACTGTAAACTTTTTATTCTTTAATATATTAGATTCCATTTTTTGACATATACAAAGCTATATATTGAAAGACATGAAATTCATGAATACTTAATTTATTTTTGATTGGTTAATGAAAGCCATACAGTCTGTATATTGGGGATTCAGAAAACCATGTATGTCTTAGGAAATATACATTTAATGTGCAGTGGTAAGAGCAACAGAGAATACATGAAATGAAAACTCATGTACCAAAGATAAATTAATAACAAAATTATGCCACAGTCTTCAAGTAAAAAAAAAATCATTATGTGTGGACATAAAAAGGGAGAAACACTTCAAGCACTGCTGCTGATTTATATTTAAGTTATACAACTTAACAAGTTTAAGTATTTGATTTTTTGATGTCAATGCCCATTTTAAATGGCAAATGTCTTGCATACACTGAATGGATGTTATTACTCTATTAGCTTCTTATCCAGCAGATTTACAGGAGTAACTAACTGGTGTCAAGATTGTGCAAAATACTGTTGGTGCTAAGATCAGTCACTTTGTGAGATTAGTTTATCTAGGGATAAACATGAGTTTCAACTGCCTAGCAGAAAATAATGTCAAGTTTAATTGTAGAGGTTACAAAATGTGCTATGGAAAGAGAGAAGATAGAATGATTATAAAACAAGGAAATGGAGACTACTTTTCTGAATTGGTGACATGTAGACTTTCCTAGGGCTTAACTAATAAAAACTTTGTAGCCAATATAAATAAAGATAATGATTTCCCAGATGGAGGTAGTTCATTCAAGGACATGTATTATTAATTGTGCAAAAGACACAAATATTGGTAGATTATCTTCTGCTATGAAATGTCAACGCTTCTATCAGAAGAATTATCAAGCAACATAGTGTAACAAAATATGGTACAGTATAAGAAATGTGTTCAGTGATCACATATATCTGAATTACATATAAAACCACTTGGATAAAGTGCTAGTTAGCGAAAAACTAAGTGAATCATAATTTCTCCGCTTTGGTTTTTGCTGCAGTTTGTGCATCTAAGAGTATTAGGATATACCCCTGATTCTGTGCTCAGAGAAGAACCTGGTG
The DNA here is from genome assembly GCA_021461705.1 of Cryptotis parvus. Taxonomy (NCBI): domain Eukaryota; kingdom Metazoa; phylum Chordata; class Mammalia; order Eulipotyphla; family Soricidae; genus Cryptotis; species Cryptotis parvus. The sequence continues at coordinate 24,458 of JAJIBD010007722.1, read as the reverse complement.
GTACTCCAAGAACCATAGTACAGCAGATTACTGAACCTGAGAGGGCTTTTTACAAGGCAAGTTACATTGTATACATACAATATAATCCAGCTAGTGCTCTACACAATCTCTCCAGCTCCAGCTCTCCATGTTTTCCCCTTTTATGGCTATATTCCATTAGCTATCAACACTGCATTAGATCAGGCTTCTAAAAGGATTTTGCCAAAGAGGAAACACCCTCCCCTATTAAGGACTTGCTCCTAACTGTGTACAGCAGGTAGGGAAGTACAGACAGTAGTGGTCAGCGGCAATGGCCCCTTTGCTCTGCCAAGTAACCTGTAAACAGTCCGAGAGTGTTCGCCTCTGGGGAGATCTTGATGTCCTTGAAGATCTTTGCTCTCTTGGTCCAGAGGCAAGGAAAGCCACGGGGCAGCTGTCCTTCAACTCTGCATCTCAATGGCTTTCCAGGCTCCCTTGGGCGTTTTGTAAAAGCTTATTGGTCCGGGGGATGCCTCTGGGCTGATTTAGGGTCCACCTAAAAGTTCCCCTCCCCTCCTCCTGCTTTCTAAATGCAACACATCTCTTTTAGATGTACTATGTGCATATCTGCGTGCACAGGCACGATGTTTACACGCTGTGTGTATGAGTTTGCAATCTGCCACTGATGCCTTGTCAGTCGAAAAGGAAAGGAGAGAATGCCTCCTCATAAGATTTATGTTCTCTTTTTCTTTCCTGTCCTTCTTTTTTCTTCTTTTTTATTTAGTGATTATGGGGGGGAGGAAAGGGAGAATAACTTTCCAGAGAGAGCGTGATGAGCTTCTTCAAAGGCCAAAGAGCAAATAAATCTAAGGTACACATGCAGGCCGGCCAAACCCCAGAACGGGTGAAGCACCATGAGATTTCTTTGTGGATGGTGACATTAAATCAACTCTAAAGAAGAAAATTGTATTCAGTGGGAATTCCATTAAGTGTTACTAAGGAGAAGTGCTGATTCCTTGCAGAAAGCATATAGGAACTTAGCTTTCTAAAGAGGGATTGTTTTCCAGAGAAAGGTAAGGACTGACGTTAATGCAGGAGAGTGTGGTCCCCCTGCAGTCAGCCCCAAAGCATTATTGGAGCATGTTATCGTTCATACGGCTGATTGCTATGCAGTTAGAATGCAGTTCGTCATCAATTTTAACGCTTCAAAAAGTAAATGTAGTCTAAGTTTCAAATTCACTGCTACTCCCACCTCTTGCCTGACATCTAGTGGGAGAAATAAGCAGTGGGAAAATCATCTAGGGTGGTGATTAATGAAGAGGCAGCGTCAGGAAGGAACTTCCTTAAAACAGGACACCCTGGGAGGATCATTTTGTAGAACGAGGCGGACAGCACACACTGAACTCCTGAAGTGGCATTACCAGTATTTTCGCGAAATATTCTATGGAAATTATGTCGTATAAAACTTCCCAGTAATCAACTATTCTTCACTGATGCATCATTGGCAGAAAGTAGCTTTCTCCCCCATTATCTTTTATTCTTTTGCTAAGCCTAAAGTATAACACGCATGTGCAATTTGATACAATCTCAAAGTAAATTCTTTGGGTTTTTCCTAGAATATAAGAATATGATTAATTGTGCTTAATTGTAACTGGTACTGCTTAAAACTTATAAAGACATATCAGCAAATCAATTTCAAAGTTAATTTAATGCAAATATTACAAAAAGAAGTGTGCCTTTTTATATAAATTTACCAACACATTACTGTTGAGAGGCAATAAAGTACATATGAATATCTTTAAGTAAAATAATAAAACATACTAAATTAGGTTAAGAAGGAAAAAGAACTATTAATATTTTCAGCTATGCAAGTAACACTATACTGAGAAAATTAATTTTTATTATTATGTCCATCACTATATTTGTGGGTGTTGGTATATGTTTGTGTGCAAACCTGTCTATGAAAATTAGATGTTTTTCCTTTTTTATTTGAATTACTTAGTTGTAAGTAATACAATTTTATATTTAGCTATATGTAACATGAATGAAGAACAAACTTTTATATCACTTTTTGATATGCGCGAAGTTTCTTTTTTAGACAAACTTAAAATGGTTAGTAAGATTATAAACTTAAATACATGAATGTTTTCCTTACGGAAGATTAAAAATAACTTTTAATGAACTTTTTTTTTTATATATTGATTTGTTATGTTGTGTTTTCTTAGACTTTTCAACTAAAATATTACAAAATTACATGATCATACTTTATCCTTTATTTTTTGAAATATTGCTTTACTCATTGTCCTTTTTGCCTTGATTTTTTGAGGAAGGTTCTTAGGAAAATTAGTCTATAATAGTATATAATAGCAAAAGTTATACCCAAGGACTGAAATAAAATAAAAAAAGATGAAATGGGTCATATTGGGCAAAAAACATTCTTGAAAATTGATAACTTAATTTAAAAAGAATATATTTTCAAAAACTTATGAGACAGTTAAAAACAAAAAACATAAAGATAATAAGACAGCGTACAAAGTAGAAATTAAAAATAAGAGAAACAAAGGTATTCTGATGCATTTCTGAAAATGGTTTTAGTCATGCAATACTGAAGCAAGTTGAACATGGACTTAAGCAAGACCGTGTTCACCTAGTTGATAGTGAACATGGAATATCAACGGCATTGATCCTTTCTGTAAAGGCTGAGAACCTAAAATTGCAGTATAGCAGAAGGCGATAAGGCTTTGAATATACAATGTAAATTTAATGGAAATACTAAACTCATGCAAATTTCAGTAAGATATGGGACTACATTAACCCAATATATTTTTCTGTATATCACATAAACACATGCCTGCATATATATGTATATATGTGTGTGTGCATATATCTCCTGTATGTTATATGTATGTATATATGTATGTATGTATGTTTGTATGTATGTATGTATGTGTGTGTGTGTATATATATCCTGCCCCTCGAGTTGTTGCAGGTGTGGCTGCGGTTCTCTGCTGCATTGGCAAGTGGCAGACAGGAGACACGCTTGTCTACACCCAGAGTTCTTCCTCTGGGCCCTGGATGGTTGATGGCCTGACATAGAAAAAAGACTGGGTCTTCTGGGGTGAACCCAGAGCCACGGCAGAGCCTGACAAGCTACCCGTGATGTATTCAATATGTGAAAACCAGTAGCAATAATGGACCTCATTCCCAATGAATGGAGACATTACTGGTGCCCGCTCAAGCAAATTGATAAACAAAGGGAAGACAAATGACAAGTGATTTATGTATATATATGTATATATATTATATATATTTATATATATACACATATATATTATATATATATATATAAATATAAATGTGTATATATAAATATATATATATATTTATATATATACACCATATATATACACAAATATAAATATATTTATATGTATTTATATCTATATTTATATTTACATTTACTTTTATATATACATATCGACATATCAAAATATATATATAAAAGTAAATGTAAATATAAATATAGATATAAATATATATATTGACATATATCGACATATCGAAATATATATATATAAATAAAAGTAAATGTAAATATAAAAATAGATATAAATAAATATAAATAATATAAATATAAATATAGATCACTGTCTTCCCATTCATCATTTTCTCGAGCTGGCACCAAAAAAACATCTCCATATGTCCTGTCTTATGCTAGTAGAGCCCAAGGGTATCTGCTTGCTCCAGGAACATAAAGAGCCTCAAACCATTCCATCAGGTCATTGGGATGAGGTCTATAATTGTTTCTGGTATTTGGCATATCAAATATGACATGCATAAATCTAAATACAAACACAAAAATAAATATACATATAAATACAAATATAAATATAAATACAAATATAAATATGAATATAAATATAAATATTTATATATAAATCCCTTTCTTCATCAATTTCCTCAAGCAAAATAGTCCCAAAAACAAAGTTCGGGACTATATGTATAGTCCCAAACATTTCTCCCATTGGAGCAATGCAGAGGTCTTTCAGAATTTAATGTCATCATTAAAATTCCAATTCTCTCACACACACAATAAAAAAGATGACCTTGTATCAACTGGTATGACATTGAATTAGAAAAATATGAGCTTCATGGACTTATTGTCCTGGGCTTATTTCATGGGCTTAGAGTCCTGAAACAAATATATTGTGGGGTGGAAGATAGCAGGATTCACTAGTCCAATTTTGAAGATATAGCGTAGCACAAGTTTATTAGTAAGGTACTTACAAGCCACTTGTGTCCTCAGTTATTTTATGAACTGTTTATTTGAAGAAGTCCCCTAAGATCAGATCTAGGGAACATGAGATTGTGAGATGAGGGGGTCAGGAGTTTCAGAGGTAAAACTAGTTGGTAGGTTTCATTCATTATATGAATTATTTTTATGTGGTGCCATATTATTATTATTTGTACAATATATGAATTCTTAGCATAATAAGACCTCATATTTCGGTCTAAAACCTGGCTCCTCTAATTGGGATCATATTGTCAACATCTAAGAAACTACAGTATTTTTCTGGAGCGTTCCTTTACTTTCGGTCTGGCTTGAAGAGATGAAATGCGAAGCGTCACTGCACGGCTGCATATTTCTTACTTTAAATGAACCCATGTCAACTACAAATGACATTCTTAGAGTCACCACAGTTTTCTGTGGAGACTACCTATATTGAGATTTTGTTTTAGATTATCCAAGATTTTTTTTTTGGGGTCACACCCAGCAATGCTCAGGGGTTACTCCTGGCTCTGCACTCAGGATTTACTCCTGGCTATACTCAGGGAACATATGGGATGCAGGGTTAGAACCCAGGTCAGCTGTATACAAGACAAACCCCTACCTGCTGTACTATCATTCCGGTCACTATACAGAATTTCCTTTTGGATAATCTGCAAAATATATGTACTTTTACCTTTGTAAAAAATCATTATTTTTCCTTTTTTCTCTAAGAGTATTTTTATAGCTTTTATAATTATATTTAGACAACCCATCTCTTAATGTATGTATTTTTTGTAACCATACCAGTGGAGCTCAAGGATTATTCCTTTATTCCTAAATATGTACATGAGTGACCCTGTCGATGACACAGATTAGCTATATAAATCATATATGTGGTTAGGAATGAATTAGCAAAATAAACATCTCACACATAAAGTTTTAAGATTGAAAATGCGCTATTGATTAATATGAGTAAAGACCATAAATTTCTGAATGGTGAAAACTTTGGGAAAAGTTTGAAAAAGGGATTATGTTGCAGCATTGAATCACAAGTAGTAAAGTTTTGAGATAATGCTAAAAGCATAGAAAGAGCATACAAATCTTCAAATTGTAAATCATCATTTAATGTATTTCAAGTAATTATAATTTAGCTGAAAGGACATTAATTGAAATGACACTACACTATTTTGTAGGGACATTCAATAAAATAAAAGCATAAGAACCAAACTAGTATATGCATTTGTCCCAAACTATAATAATAATGCCCCCAAAAATGTAATAAGGAAGTGAGTTGGGGGACACTGAGGTTGTTGGTGGAGGGATGCTAATACTGCTGGTAGGTTTAGTTTGTAACATTGTATTCCTGAATTTCCACTAATAACACCATTATAAATATTAATATTTTCCACAGAGACTATAAGACTACTGCAAAAATTTTTACAGTGAACTATATGGAAGTTTAAGAATTATGAATGAGTCTCAATAAGAAGTAATAAGTATTACAATGAAATTTGCAAATATCTTGTAGCATAGTATCTCTCACAAATTATGAACACTTAATAATGCACCTCAAAAGTATTATATAAAATTCTTATAATTCAAATGTTGAAAATAATGTACTGCATAACTTATATTATTTAGTAATCACTATTTTAATAATTACTCTAATTACATTTAATTGTATGCACAAAGGATTAATCCTTGAGCTCCACTGGTATGAATCACTGTCCACTATTATTATTGAATAATAGTCGAACTATTATTTGAATTGGCTCACTAATCACTTCCTGAGTGAAGACCAACCCTCATGAACATGCTGAGTATATATGGCCGCAGATTTATAGGATCAAGTGCTTTATTACAGAACTAAACAAATAGTTGAGGTGTCCTTTAGAGGACTTGTTTTGTAAACCCAAATCTGCAAAATAACTTTAAGTATTAAAAGGAAGCATTTGAATCCTGACAGAATATATATTTAGAATCTTTTCACAATCATGTTTTTAATGGACACTACAATTCTCTTTGTTGTGCTGCATGCATGCTATAAAATGCATATTTGACCTCAAAAGTAATAAATAAAAGTGGCATTGAACCTTTAAAACGTTTTGCTTCTTAAGCATGTGCTGATTATACAGTAACAGCAGCAGTAATCACCATGTATGCACAATGGCAGACAGAATAACAACCTCAACAATATCTACCAAGTATTAACCCAAGGAAATGTTAGTTTTATGACAAATGACTTTTCTGATATGGATCACTGTCACTGTCACTGTCTTCCCGTTCATCATCGATTTCCTCGAGCGGGCCCCAGTAACATCTCCATATGTTCTGTCTCATGCTAGTAGAGCCCAAGGCATCTGCTTGCTCCAAGAACATAAAGAGCCTCAATCCATTCCGGAATGAGGTCTATAATTGTTACTGGTATTTGGCATATATATCAAATACAACACGGGTAGCTTGCCAGGCTCTGCCGTTTATAATTTTTAGAAAATTATGGTGCCAGCCATTTGTGCATAGAGCTAGCATTCATGTTGTTTAGTTTGGGGTGAAACTGGAAATAATCAGGAAGACACACACACACACACACACACACACACATACACACACGCGCACACACACAATGCCTGACAGCAAATAGTTATATTTAGAAAAATACAGGTTGGGGGGGTGTTGGTGTCAGAAATATGCAGTCTTTCTTATAACAGTTTATGCACCCACTGTATCACTGTCTTCCTTCATCATCGATGTGCTCGAGCGGCACCAGTAACATCTCCATATGTCTTGTCTCATGCAAGTAGAGCCCAAGGGCACCTGCTTGCTCCAGGAACATAAGGAGCCTCAAACAATTCCATAAGGTCATGGGAATGAGGTCTATAATTGTTATTGGTATTTGACATATCAAATATGACACTGGTAGCTTGCCAGGCTGTGCCGTGCGGGTGGCATACTCTTGTAGTCACCTCTAAATCCAGCATTTATTGATGAACTGCACATCCGCAAGTGGCCGCACGAGCCAGGCTGTGATAGGCTCTTTTGCTTGGTGGATTTCTGAGGAGAGGGAAGTCCGCATGTGGAAAAAAGGTGGCCCTCATGGAGTGGGGGTCGTCTGGCTTGTTGCAAGGCTCTGCTGGGGTGGTTGGCCAGGACTAGAACCTGCCATCCCTCCCGGATGCCTTGTGAGCAGCTGGACACAGGGAGAGCCGGCGAGCAGCTCTGTCCCATGTCTGTGAGTCTCTGAATCACCATACCTGGCCCTTATGTACCCATTTCTAAAAAAAATTTTCTGTACATTATTATTATTTTTCTTTCTTTTTTCCTTTTTGGGTCACACCTGGCTATATTCAGGGGTTACTCCTGGCTCTTTGCTCAGGAATTACTCAAGTGGTGTTCAGGGTACCATATGGGATGCTGGGAATCGAACCCAGGTAAGCACGCTCAAGACAAACACCCTACCTGATGTGCTATCGCCCGGCCCCCAAAAACTTTCTGTATTTTAAAAAATTCTTTGGGGCCGGCGATAGTCCAGCGGGTAAGGCATTTGCCTTGCAAGTGGCTGACCGGGTTCGATCCCTGAACCATATGGTCCCCTGAGCACCGCCAGGAGTAATTCCTGAGAGCAGATCCAGGAGAAACCCCTGAGCATTGCCAGGTGTGACCCAAAAAAAAAAAAAGTAAAATTCTTTGGAAGCTAGGAAGTGCTCAAATTTGTGGACAGACAGTATGGGGTTTGCCTTATATACAGCTGATCCTGATTTGACACACAACACCACATTGGGTAGCGGCTATCCATATCTGTATCTGCTGTACCTGTATCTGTACCTGAGCACAGAGGCTGCTGCGAAAGCTGTATGAGCACCTTTGAGATGGCCTCATCCAATCAAAACCCCAAAAAGGAAGTGTTCAAATTTCTGTATAAAAAGTAGAACCACTTACAAGACAGTTGTCAGATCACTGTCTTCTGAGGCAGTATTTTACTTAAAAACAATATCTGATATGGATATTTTCAGGATCTTGAGAGGCAAAAATGATTGACAACTTTTTAGTGCACTCACTGTCATCCCCAAATTCCCGATGAGTGTGAAATAAGATGATCAAAGTTAATATTAGTTATAAGGAGCAAGAGGAGACAAAGTATTAGTAGGCTGGAATCTAAGCCATGAAACTGTGGCAGACTCAATAAGGTAGAAAAGGCAAAAGGGGAAGAAACATTCTCACCTATCTACAAAGGAACAGATCTTCATTTTCAATATTTGAATTGTCCTTTAGAACCGTAAATTAACAAATGTACTCTATTCAGTATATTTTATATAATTTACTGCAGCCATAATAATAAAAGGAACATGCCTTTGGGTATCTGTTTATATATGCAATATATATGTATAACTGTATTTATTAACTATATACTATCACTATCTTCCCTCTCATCATCTATTTGCTAGAGCAGGCACCAGCAATATCTCCATATGTCCTGTCTCATGCTAGTAGAACCAAGGGCATCGGCTTGCTACAGGAACATAAGGAGCCTCAAACCATTATATTAGGTCATGGGAATGACCTAATATAATTGTTACTGGTATTTGGCATAGCAAATACAACACAAGCAGCTTGCCAGGTTTGCCTTGAGGGAGGCATACTCTTGTAGTCATCTCCAAATAAAACATTTATTGATGAACCCCTGCGGCGCAAGCGGCCACGTGAGCCAGGCTGTGATGGGCTGGTCTGCTGGGAGGAGTTCTGAGTTTTCAGAGAGGAAAGTCTGAATGTGGAAAATGGCAGCCCCCATGGAGTGGGGGGTGTCGTCTGGCTTGTTGTGAGGCTCTGCTGGGGTGGTGGGCCAGGGCTAGAACCCATCATGCCTCCTGGGTGCCTCATGAATGGCTGTGCACAGGGAGAGCAAGATGCAGCTCTGCCCCATGTCTTAGAGTCTCTGGACCAGCATACCTGGGCCGGATTGAGAAAAAATAACTGCTGCAGGGTGGGTGTCAATGATCCGTGCTGTGATGGACTGGTCTGCTGGCTTGTTGTGAGGCTCTGCTGGGGTGGTGGTCAGGGCTAGAACGGCCATGCCTCCTGGGTACCTATGAACAATTTGAATATAAATATGTGTATATAGTTAGTATATGTATACATATTAACTATATACGCATATTTATATTCAAATACTCATGCATTAGTATTATATATTGAAGATCCACTCTGCAAATAATCCAGTCATAGGGAAAATTTGATACCGATTTATGAAAGTAAAAGTTACAACAATTCTAATGTGATAAGTTAAAGAGCACCTAAAATAATGGTGGTTTTCTTTGTTTGAGAAGGCACACATGTAAGTTTAATTTTAAGCTACTCTTGGCTTTGTTCACAGGATCATTCTTGGTGTGCTTAAGAGACCATCTGCAGTCCTGGGGATTGAACCCAGGCCAGCTGCACACGAGGCAAGCATGTTACCAGCTGTATTATCTCCTCAGCTCCAACAACGGTGTTTCAGTAGAAGCTGTACTTTATAAGCACTGTTTCTCCTCTTCCTTCAAATCAACACTATAATATTTTGTGATTTTCTTATATTTTAAACCATCATCCCTTTTTTAAAAAACCATCATCCCTTTAATTACTAACCAAACTAACCTCTTGATCAGAATGAATGAAAGGTTTTTAGAGATAATAAACCTAAAGAACTCAGTCGTTGGACCACCAACATGGATTTAATCCATGTCCCATCTTGAACAGTCATAGTCACATGACTGAGCAAGCAACCCTTTCATCCTAGTTTTACCAACTGCAAAATGATTCTAAAAGTAATAATGCCAATATTTTGCATATTTAATTTCATCAAATAAACTAGGGCAGATCTGGCAATATCTCTATTTACTCAATACATATTTGTATTTCAGGTAATGGATTGGTCTGGAGTAATAATGTAGGCTAAACATTCTTTTGGAATGCCACTCCTGGTTCTGATTAGGGGTTAATCCAAACTCTGCACTCCTGGCAGGGATCTGGGGACCATATGGTGTGCAGGGGTCTATCCCAGATAGCCCATATGCCAGACAAGTGCCCTACACAATGTTTTATGGTCCCAACTCCTACAGCTAAATTTTCATGTATATTTTTAGAGAATACGCTCTTTTAATTTAGTCTCTTTCATCAGGGTGCTATGCCTGTCCCTACTTAGGGAGTTCCTTACATGTCCTAGGTAGGAGATCATACCTATTAACTCTACTTGAGAGCTATTGTTGGTGATTTACAGGGCATTCATTACTCTTCAGCTGACTCTGAAAAGCAATTACAGAAGTCTTTGACACTTGATCTCTTTTCTTCCATGATCTCACTCTAGACCATTTTTCATTTTTACTATTGTCTGTGATGTGGCAATGGATCAAACTAGGAGAGCCAATCCTTCTTTTCGATGAACCATTCACATCTATAAACTCACAACGCATCACATGTTAGTTTTTTTTTTTATTCATTTGTTTGATTGTCTTTTCAGGAACATTTCACTTAACTTCATTTCTAATTTGTTATAAAATGTAGACATTTGATAACTATTAAAAGCTATTCTTTAGAATTCCCAGATTTATAGTTTAAACATTGAGGTTTCAAATTATATATTATTTTTTGTTTCTTAAAAACTGGACAAAGAGTAGAATAAAAATGACTATATAATGAAAATTATTATCTTTGCCAAAACATTGTGCATTCTAATTTTAGGGCCTTATTTTAAATAGCAATGCTTCAAGATTCATGTTTAAATGATATTAGTAATATACTAATATTTGTAAAATATCAGAGATATAATATGTCATGTTATTATATGTAAGCAAAATCTACATGCTTATGTCTGTTTTCTAACCTTCCTATTCACACTTTAAAATTCAGTAATGTAGGATACATTTTTTAAGAGAATATTTATCTCCCTTTTTATCTCCAAAGGCACTTTTTGAACAGGATATTTTCCATCTCATCCATTGTCTCTTCAAAAAAAAACTAGGAAATAATATTTTTTGAAATTATACTTCTTTATGATTTATATTAATAATGATTATTTTAAAGAGTTCCAAAGACCAATAGTTGATTTTGATTTTCTTACTTTAATTGTAACATGTTTCTGAGACATTTAGCAACTGATACACAATAAACAGGCAACCCCTCTAGCTTTCCATTCCTGGAAACAGCATTTTCTAATCAAGGAAATACAATTATTAGGAAGTTCTGTGAACCCAAATCTAAAAAAGATAAAAGATACTCAAGTGAGCTTGGGAAAATTCTTCACTTTCCGTTCCTACTTGATTTCTTCCTCCAAGGAATTAAAATCTCAATAATTAAAAGCAACAGATTCATTGACATGTATAGACAAACATCCTTGCTCTCTGCCTTCAAGCTCAGTGCAATTGAAATTCAGTTTGAGAGTTGGTATAATCTCTCATGAGATGAGCAGAGCACACCTGTAGCAGTGCTGTGCTCTGTGTTTGTATGAAAACCTTGAATTCAACATGATGCTCCAAACACTACCCCAACATAAAGCATAAATAACTGTAAATTTTTTATTCTCTGTGTTTATAGGTGTAAGGGAGATTTGCTCTATGTTTACAAACTTTTTTATGTAATCTAAGCATATAAACAAACAGGAGACTATAGTATACAAATGATTAATATTTATTCCTTTCATATTTGAGTATTTATCACTCTTTTGGCAATCTACCTCTATTTTCTTTGCATTAATTAAGGTCTAATTTATTCTTTTTTAATGTAGTATGATTTACAGTACCAGTAAAGCAACTTTTGAAAAAAAAATAAGGCTATGATTTTGTTATTTTATTCCTATTATTGCTTTGACATGAATATCTGACTGATACAAATTTAATTTAAAAAAGTTGCATTATCACTATCACTATGACTATCCTCCTGTTGATCATCTATTTGCTAGAGCGGGCACCAGTAATATCTCCATATGTCCTGTCTCATGCTAGTAGAGCCCAAGGGAATCTGCTCGCTCCAGTAACAAAAAGAGCCTCAAACCATTATATTAGGGTCATGGGAATGAACTAATATAATTGTTACTGGTATTTGGCATATCAAATACAACACGGGCAGCTTGCCAGGCTTGCCGTGCAGGTGGCATACCCTTGTAGTCACCTCTAAATATAGCATTTAGGTGTTTATTAATTACCAATGTCTAACCTGTGTATTTTCTCTTACAGTGTTCTTATACTTCTGTCCTTAACCTTACTACAAATCATCATTTTTATCCATTTTTCAGCAACTGTATTTCACTGTAATCTATTTCTTTAAAGGGACCTGCTGAGTATTAAAAAAATCATGTTACTTCCAAGTTTAATAATATAAAAAGTGCCTATTTCAGAATAATGTTAAAAATCTTTAATAAGCTTTATATGATCTTTTGCAAACTGGTACTTGAATATAGCTCTACCTTACTGTAAAATATTTACTTTAAATGTGAAGTAAAAATATGTTCCTCTCATGAAATACTGTGTATTTATATATGCTAGCTACCAGCTGAAATAATTCTTGTCCAATCTTTGTCAAACCATTCTTGAAGTATATACTTTTGACATCCATTCCTGATAAATAGATAGAGAGATAGATAGATAGATAGATAGATAGATAGATAGATAGATAGATAGATAGATAGATAGATAGATAGATAGATAGATAGATAGATAGATAGATAGATAGTAGATAGATGATAGATAGATAGATAGATAGATAGATAGATTGATAGATAGATAGATAGATAGATAGATAAGATAGATAGATAGATAGATAGATAAGATAGATAGATAGATAGATAGATAGATAGATAGATAGATAGATAGATAGATAGATAGATAGATAGATAGATAGATAGATAGATAGATAGATAGATAGATAGATATAGGTATAGATATAGATATAGATATAGATATATAGATTGCAGTATATACTTTTGACATCCATTCCTGCTGTATATAATAACTATTAACCCTGATTTATTTCTCTCAAAATGCTCGTTAGGACATCCTATTAAATGCATCACTATTGCACTGCAAAACCAGCTCCTGAATATTTGTCTCAATACTTTTTGATCCATCTTTTAACAATGTAGCAGACTTAGGTAATCTTATCAACTGACAGCCAGAAGAGTTCCACTTTCTGCATATCCTTGCAGAGCAACCTAAATTAGGTTCCACTTTATGATTCCATACCGGTCTCAATTTAATCCATTACTTTATTTGTCCATTTGTTATTTTTTTAATTCCTCCATTCTGGATCTTGATAACCATCATTCTGATGAATGTTTCTCTCATTTTGACTACTTCTAAGTACTCTTCTTCTAAGGTATCTAAAGGCACCTTTATCATTATTATTATTATTATTATTATTATTATTATTATTAGGATGTCTTTTATTAGTAAGTGTATCTCCTAAAGAACTTAAAGTACCTTTACTACTTTAAAAGTAGTAGCTCTCCTAACTATATGGTATGATTTTGTTCCATAATAGTATTATTTCATTTAGCATACATTTTTGTTGCAGTGTGTTAAAAATTTTTTACTATTTTTGTGGGGGTAGAGTGGAGGTGTCATATGTGATTGTGCCCAGGGTTAACTTTTGGTTCTTTCTTCTAAGATCATATAGTGGTGCTCAGGTCCCAAATGCAGCGATGGGAATTGAATCAAATTTCCTAAAAGCTTATAATTTTGTATTTTTAAGAACAGTTTTACTCTGTCACTTCATATTATATGAAGATCTTCATTTCTAAATCAGTTAAGAAAATAAGTTTCCCTATATGGGATTCTTATTTAATGGCTATTTGTGAGGGGATAATTTGGGGAGGGGGTATCACAGAAAAAAATGTTGGTCCTTTGAAAACACCAACCAATTGTTCTCAGAGCCCAGTTCCTGGTGACAAAGTACAGAAAACGCTGCTGCTGCTGAGCTGGGGCACAATTGTGTTTCCCAACAGCATATCAGGGAGCAGGAATAAATCCCCTTCTGTACGAGGCCTACAAACGGGTAAACACTTGCGAGTCCAGCAAAGTTCCAAAAAATCTTTACTCACACAAGTTCTGGCAGTACAATCCAAGGACAGAAAAACCCCAAATTTCTAATTCCTAGCCAGTCTCAAACCAGTATTCAGGTCAGGATCCTCAGGACAAGATGACCGCTGGACCCCATATCATGAGCACAGGCCAGAGAGCAGACCAGAGGGTCGGCGGTAGAGAGATGAGTGGGTAGAGAGAGCAGAGAGCGAAAGGAAGGGAGCTTCTTCTATATCCTTTTGCCCAGGCTGGCCCAAAATGACGGGTCTCAGTAGTGGCCAGAAATCGGGCACACTCAGGTACATCCCCAGGTGAGCTCACCTGGCCCAGGCCATTCAAATGCCAATTGGCCCTAGCCAAACCTCCCATTACAAGCCTCCCTGCAGGCACTTTGTAGAGATAAGAGTCAGGACACCTCTGCTGAACTGTATCTCTGGATTGAGACATGGAGAAAGGTTATATCTATACCATGAATATTCTAAAGTCAGATTGATAATTCTCCAAACTTGCATGAGATCCTAATCTTTACTCCAGGGTTGCTCTGGGTACTAACCTTTAGAATTCTTGAGAGCCACACTTGCTTGCCAGGAGGCAAACAGCATTCCTCTCTGATTTAGCTAGGGCTATGTTATTTAAATTAGGAACCTAATGCAGTCAGGTAAATCCAGGTAAGATTGTCCCGTCTGGAGGAAGTATCTGGGGAGTACGAGAGGAAATACTTTCACCAGCTGACATAGATGTCATGATAATGTTACTCTGCTACTTAGAGAGTCGCAGATCCAAAATGTCGCCCTGTCTTCTGTCTGCACTGTGACCTGCAGGAGATCACTCCGGGCAAGATGCAGAGGCTCTGGGCAGCGGTGACCAGGACCCTACCAGGGCATGTCCTCCAACAATAAAGCTTCTGATCATTTTATTGAAGGATTGTTTTATTTATTTTTGTTTGGGGGGTACATGGCTGACGCTCAGGGCTTACTCCAGGCTCTGTGCTGAGGGATCCCTCCTGGCAGGCTCAGGGAATGGTCCCTAGTGCCAGGGATCAAACCAGGGTCAGCAGCCCATAAGGAAAATAACCTACCGGCTATTTACAGCTCCCAAGGATTCATTGTTTTAAAAGGAGTCACTTTGCTTTTGATGCTCTCAATATATTCTCTCTGTATTTTAAGTAGTTTGCCATGAGCTTTTTTATGTAAGTTCTTTTGAGTTTGTATTATTTGGAGATCACAGAGGCTCTTTGATGTTTATATTCATATCTTTCAGCAAATTTGAGGGGGAAAGGCCACTATCCCATTAAATATTCCATTAAATATGCTGGTATGCCCTTTTATGTTCTGGGAATTCTATAAATCTTTGTTGGTCCACTAAATGGCAGCTGCACAACCTTTTGTCTCTGCTCAGACTCCTTAATTTCCTTTTCCCTGTCATCAAGCTTCTTGATTCTGATTGGTCAAAGCTGCCTTTTTATTCTTCTATCACTTTTATTCCACTTTATATGTTCTCCACTGCATTATGCTTTACATTGTTTTTTGTTTTCTCTTATTGATACTCTCTTTTATTTATAATAGCCTTCTCCATAGATTTATTTTGTTCTTGCACATTTAAGACATTGTCTAGTTAATCCACTATCAGTTCTTTTGTCAGGGATAATTTCTATTAGTTTATTGTTTTCCTTTGAACCGATCCATATTTTTCCTGCCTTTTAAAGATTTTCGTTGAAAGCTAAAGATTTTAATCTAATAATGTCTTGACTCTCTAATCAAATTCTTTCTTTAAACCAAGAAGTTTTGTGGATGTTGTTTGTTTCTTTTTTCTTTTTTATTATTTTTAGGATGACTGTAAGTTTTCTTTTTTTCCAAAAGTCAGACTACATGTAAACTTATAGTGTTCTCAGAACTTTTCTAAATGTTAAACTTTTCTATCTACAGATATCCCAGCATTCTATTTTTAAAATATATAATTGTGGCTGGTTATATTGAGTTTTTCATTTCCGAACTGCACAGTATTCAGGATTACTCCTGACTTTGTGCTTAGGGATCACTTCTGTAAGACTCAGAAGACCATGCAAGGTGCCAGGAACTAAGCAAGTTGGCTGAATGAAAATCCTGCAGTCTCTGTACTGTGCTGTAGCTCCTAGTTCAGTGTACATAATTGATTTGCAAGATTTAGGCTTTTTCTTGTATTTTTTGTCTATCTTTTTTTTTGTCACACATTGCTATGCTCAGGTGTAACTCCTGTTACTCCTGATTTTGCACCCAGGATTATTCCTGACAGTGATTGGGGATACTGAGGGATTGAACCTACCCTGCAACATGGAAGGCAAGTGCTCAAGACTTAGTTTTCAATGCTTAACTTACTATAGGGTTTTAGTCAATCAATGTTCAAATTGAATAAATCTAAAATTTTCCCAACACCACTTCAACAAGTGGTGTTGGGAAAAACTGGACAGCAACATGTAAAAATGAATTTGGACCTGTGTCTAACACCATGCACAAAAATCAGATCAAAATGGATTAAAGATCTCAATATCAGACTTGAATCCATAAAGCACATTGAAGAAAATATAGGAAAAACCCTCCACGACATTGAAGCTAAAGGCATCTTCAAAGGTGAAACATCACTAACAAAGCAACTAGAAGAAAGGATAAACATATGGGACTACATGAAACTAAAAAGCTTCTGCACCTCAAAAGAAACAGTGACTAAGATACAAAAAGCAGTCCACAGAATGGGAAAGAATATTCACCCAATACCCATCTGATAAGGGGTTAATATCCAGGATATATCAGGCACTGGTAGAACTTTACAAGAAGAAAACAAACAACCCCATCAAAAATGGGGAGAAGAAATGAACAGAAACTTCAGCAAGGAAGAAATTCGAATGGCCAAAAAACCTATGAAAAAAATGCTCATCATCACTAATCATCAGAGAGATGCAAATCAAAACAACAATGAGATACCACTTTACACCACAGAGACTGGCACATATTTAAAAGAGCAAGAACAAGTGCTGGCGTGGATGTGGGGAAAAGGGGACACTCGGGTCCATTGTTGGTGGGAATGCCGGTTGGTACAGCCTTTCTGGAAAACAATATGGACTTTCCTCCAAAGACTAGAAATTGAAATCCCATTTGACCCAGCCATACCACTCCTGGGAATCTACTCTGGGAAGCCAAAAATACGCAGCGGAAACACCATCCCTACTTTTATGTTCATAGCAGCATTATTCACAATAGCCAGAATCTGGAAGCAACCAGAGTGCCCGAAAAATCGATGACTGGATAAAGAAGCTTTGGTACATCTACACAATGGAATACTATGCAGCTGTTAGGAAAAATGAAGTTATAAAATTTGCCTATAAATGGATGGACATGGAGAAGATTATGTTGAGTGAAATTAGCCAGAAGGAGAGAGACAGATACAGAATGACTGCATTTATTTGCATGGCATAAATATATATGTACATATTATGATACCAATATCCAAGGTCAAGTGAAACATATATCAGGAGGTCTTGTCAAAGGTGGAAATTATCACAAACATGTGGGGAGTCAGAGGTTAGGTAAGACAGAAAATGGAACAGTGTGCTAGCAATTGTTGAGGGTACTAATGCCAACCTAGAACTGAGCATTAAATAGAGGCAAAAGGATACACATGACAACCTTTTAATGTATGTTCTGTAATCCATAGTCTGGAAGGGAAGGAAAAAGAGAAGAGAGAAAGGGAAAAGAAATAAAGAACCTGCCATGGAGGTGAGCTGGGGAAGATGGGGAGGGACCTGGGGACGTTGGTGGTGTGAGATGGGCACTGGTGGAGGGATGGGTGCTGGAACACTGTATGACCAAAACCCAAATATGAACTTTTTAATTGTATATCTTTTTATTTGTATATCTCACGGTGTTATAATAAAATACTTAAAAAATAAAATAAAATAAAATTAATATGACTATATTGCCTACATATATCAAAGTTCATGCATACATTATTTAATCACACAATAAAATATTTATAAGAACAACCAAAAAAAAAAAAGAGACAATAAAGGAAGAATAGTTCTTTTCTCTTTTTGGCTCTTTGTAAATGTCACACCCAGCAATGCTAAGGAATTAAATCTGACTCTGCATTCAGGAATTACTCCTGTTGGTGCTCTGGGAAATATATGGGATACCAGGAGGGATAGAACCTGGGTAGGCCATGTGCAAGGCAAACACCCTACTCTCTATACTATCACTCAAGAATCGTTACATTTAAACAAATAACAGTGTATTAGAATATTCAGGTAAAGGAAAGCTAATATGGTGAAATGTCAATAGTCTGAAATATTTATAAAATGATCACCTAGATAACTGCAACAACTCACCAAATAATGAAAAAATAAATGGTTGCATAATCAAACAACAGTATAATAAGAAAAACTCAATCAAGTGGTTAATTTGTATTACTTAATTATGAAAATTCTGAAAACCTAAAAATGTATATAGAGTTTTTCTTAAAAAATCTGTTAGTCAGAAGAAGCTCAAAACCATGAATGATTTTCAAGAATTGTTTATATATATATAACTGGGTATGGCCCTCTCTTGGTATCACTAATTACGAGCTCAGTAATTTATTTCACACCCCTGAAGGTGATCATGCTTTGCATAGCCCAAGATAATTAACTCATGAAGCTCAGAAGGAATTAGAATTTTTTTATGGATTGGCTTTAAAAATCTTACTTCTCCAGATTTAATCCCAGAAAAAAAAGTGTGGTATTGATCTTTAAAACTCCAGAATTCTCAACAGCTGCAATAGCTCAATTATCTGGACCATTTGAATGGGTTTCTTACATAACAACAGCCTTGCACTGTTCCACCTTACTTTGAGATGATAGCCAAGCTTGTAATTAAGGGAAAACTAAGAACCTAAGAATTACTTGGACATGATCCCCACATAATTGTATTACCTAAGCCTAAGAGAGAAATTGAAGCTGGGTTAGGAACTCAGTGAAATTCTTCAAAAAAAGTTTTAGCAGATTTCTGATCATTACCCAGCTGGAAAAAAAAACCTCGAAATTTCTAAAAAAGACACCTTTTGTAATCTCTACCATTGTTCGTTTCCTCACCCATTTCTGATGCCCCAGTATATTATATTGATGGTTCATCATCAGGAAGGGGAAGAATTACTGCTCCTTCATTAACCACTACTGTACAAACCAATTATAAATCTTCTCTACAAGTGAAACTCACCACTGTGATATATTTGCTACCCAATATATCTGGCCCATGTAATTTGGTGATTGGTTCTGCATATGTAGCTGGTCTATTTCCTGGAATTGTCACTGCTTCTTTAAATGCCCATAATCCTGTAATTCAGGAGATACTTCAGGAGCTGCAAAGTCTTCTCCAAAAAACACAATTTCCTATATATCACCCAGCTCTTTACTCATAGTTGACTCCCTGGACCTATGGTTAGAGGAAATGAAAAGGCATATCTCTTGGATGCTCCAGTATTTAAATCAGTTGATGAAGAGCGTCAAACTCTACATACAAATGCCTACCACCTTCATGTACACCAAGGCATACCCTGGAGGCAAACCAGATAAATTGTTCATGCTTGCTCTGTCTGCGCTCCGTACATTGTACACTCCATGTAGCTGGAGCTAACCATCATGGTTTGCAGACAAATGAATTATGACAAATGGATACTATGCATATCAATTTGTTTTCCTTCGTGTAGTAGTTGATACTTATTCTCGTTTTATGGGCCATTCCTATGGCTTCTGAAAGAGCCAAAGCAGTCTGTTCATTTTTAATACAGTACTTCTCTTTCATACGCTTCCCCCATTCCATAAAAACAGATGCTGACACTGCTTATTTTGTGATGAATATCAAATGGAAACATATTACAGGAATCCAGTATAAACCACTAGGACAAGTAATTGTTGAACGTGCTCATAGAACACTTAAAACTCAGTTATTGAAGCAGCAAAAAAAACAAGTCTGTCTCCAATGGATTATATATCTTTGACATTATTCACCTTAAATTTCTTAAATTTGTCTGAAAAGAGAGACTTACACAGCCACTGAATGACACTTTCAAGAGGATGTGCAGACTGAGAAACCAGTCAATTCACCTATCTGGATGAAAATTGATGATAAATGGGTAGCAGGTAACCTCCTCATTTGAGGAAGAGGTTATGCTTTTTATTTCCACAGATAATAGCCCTGCCAAGAAACTCTGGGTGCTCTGCGTCTCATCGAGACTAGATTCTCCAAGGATCAGAAAACAAAGAATTCTTTCAACAGAAAGCCATATTTTTAAATTGCATAAACCTCCCAGATGGATTTGTTTTAATAATAATGATTTTGCTTTACAGCCTGTTGATCTTGTTTCATATTTAATAAAAATAATTTTTTCATTACAGCATGTTGATATTTTAGCTGGAGTTAAGCGTTCTTTCTTAAAAAATACAAAAAAAAATAAAAACCTTAAAACTTAAAAAATTAAAAAAAAATTAAATTTAAAATTTGTGATTATTCTTGGAGAGTGTTGGTTGTCTCACCTAAGATTAAGTTACATGTATGGTTATCGGTGCCAGTGTTACTGTGCTGAAGATGCCTTGCAGATGCCTCTATCAGTGTTCCACATATCTGTTCCAGTGCTCGAGACATTTATTCTGGTGTTCCAGATACATGATGCAGTGTTTCTGACAATTCAGTGAGTTACTGATCATTGCTCTCCAAAGACTCACTCCTGTAATCACCATTGTTGCTTTTTGAGAAGCAGTTCTTCCAGACTTCAGAAGCAGTCCCACACACGTGACTTTATTTAAATATGGCAAATTGGCTCCCACTAATTATGGACAGTACAAACTATAGTCCATTATCATAAGATAACTAAAAACTAAGAGACTCTCAGACATGGGGCAGAGCTGCTCCTTGCTTCTCCCTGTGCCCAGTTGCTCGTGAGGCGCCCTGCAGCAGTTTTTTTTTTCAATCCGCCCAGGTATGCTGAACCAGAGACTCTCAGACATGGAGCAGAGCTGCTACTTGCTCTCCCTGTGCCCAGCTGCTCATAAGGCGCCCGGGAGGCATGGCGGGTTCTAGCCCTGGCCTGCCACCCCAGCAGAGTCTCACAACAAGCCAGATCGCCCTCCCCTACTCCATGGGGCCTGCCATTTTCCACATCCGGACTTCCCTCTCATCACAACTCCACCCAGCAGACCAGACTATCACAGCCCGGATCATCCACAGCCATCCTACAGCAGTATTTTTTTCAATCTGGTCCAGGTATGCTGAACCAGAGACTCTCAGACATGGGGCAGAGCTGCTCCTTGCTCCTCCTGTGCCCAGCTGCTCGTGAGGTGCCCGGAAGTCATGGCGGGTTCCAGCCCTGGCTTGCCAACCCAGCAGAGTCTCACAACAACCCAGACCACCTTCCCCCTACTCCCTGGGGCCCGACATTTCACATCCGACTTTCCTCATTACAACTCCACCCAGCAGACCAGACTATCACAGCCCGGCTCGCATGGCCACTAGCGGGTCTTGCGCGTTTCATCTATAAGTGCTTTATTTAGAGGTGACTACAACAGTATGCTACCCACATGGCAAGCCTGGCTTAGGTGCTCGTGTAGTATTTGATATGCCAAATACCAGTAACATTTATATTAGGTCATTCTGGTGACCTAATATAATTGTTTGAGGGGTCTTTATGTTCCTGGAGCAAGCGGATGCCTTTGGTTCTACTAGAATGAGACAGGACATATGGAGATATTACTGGTGCCCACTCTAGCAAATAGATGATTATCTGGAAGATAGTGATAGTGATAGTGATAGAGAACTAGAAACACTTTGTTACGAATTTTGCTACGTGTCCAGGGGCCCAGACAGGAACCTAAAGTTTGTAGGATTCCTCTGTTGCTGAATCGTATACCTGTTCAATTGCATATTCAATTGTATACTTATTGTATACCTAATCTGTGAGAATAAAGCCCTTTGAAACTTTGCTGGACTTGTGAGTAAAGACTCTGTTTGCCAGCCCCACCCCCTGGGGGAAGATCGAGATCTCTTGTCCCTGCCTCCCCAATTTTGTCAGGGACCCAGTGTTCTCTGACATGTTTCAATAAGTTTTCATGAAAATATTTTATTAGCTTTCAGCATTAGATATACTAAATCAAACAAATTTATTATTAAGTAGGTGCAAAATAAAATCTCAAGAAGTATTTCTCCAAAAGAGAGCAGACTAAAAATGTATTATTCAAATTTGTATAGGCTAAAGATTCCTCTATATTTGCATTATGTCTTAGAACATCCAATGAATTATATATATTAGATAATAAAGATAATATACTATATATTTAAAGTTCAGTGTTATGCAAGCATCAATAGAAACCAATTTTACACATTAACATGTTTGCAAATGTCTAAAATGACATATTTCTGAACAGAATAGACTACATTATTAAAGTGCTGTGGTCAATGACTCATATATGAATTTCATATTTTAAAACATTATTATTGCATAATCTTTTAATATAAACAGTCAGATAAACTAAAATAATAAAAATACACTATCTAATTGAAATTACATTTTCTACTTAAAACATCATAATTAAGGTATACTATATAGCAATATCAGAATACAAACATTTTAAATGGAAGTATTATAAATACTATAAGCAGGTTAATGCATTTCTAACTATCATTAAAATGTTAAAAGCTGTAAAAGTATTGGAAAATAATAAATGAAAATATTGTTTAAGATATAAAAAAGGACAAAAAGAGGAAAAAAGACACACAGAGAGGTCCTTCCTAATACAGAAAAAATACCTAAAAAAAGGAGATGAAAAAGCATTGATAAGTAGAAAATGACATAGAATTTGTTTTTCCAGCTAATGAAATTGCTTCTTCTACACATATATACAAAAGTAGCCCAAAGAAGGAAATAGCCCTTCCTGTAATAGTCTATTTTAGGTCGTATGGATATCTAAGCTTTAGCTATGTTCCATTATATGTGTGTGTTTGTGTGTATAAATTTTGTTTTTAAAATATAGTTTTTAGCTTATTATATTTATTTTATATACTTTATATAGAACTATATACATATTTATACATATTTTGTTATTATATATAATAATTTGGTCTCTTGTTTCTTTCCAAGATATTTTTTCCTTTTTTTTTGGGCCACCCAGTGGTGTTCAGGAGTTACTCCTGACTCTGCACTCTGAATTACCTCCAACTGAGCTCTGGAGACCATATGGGATGCCAGGGATCAAATCAGTGCTACTGAATACATGCAAGAGACTTATCTCCAAGATTTTTTCTTTAGAGTAGTCATCATGGAATGAAGAAAATTCACAGTTCATACTAAAAGGGAAACTCCAACTCTCTTATCCACTATATAACCTGACAATCTGTCTGCAAACATCTCTGTTCCACAACAATGAAGGGGAACAGGACCAAATCCCTTTCTGCCTACAGGATTGGTGCCAGTGGATAACGACTCTCAAATCCAGCAAATTTCTAAAAGGCTTTTACTCACACAAGTTCTGGCAATACAACAAAGGATAAGACAACCCCAAATCTTCAGTTCCTAGCAGGGACAGCCAGGTGGTTGGTGCACAGGCCAGAGAACAGTGGCAGATTGGACAAGGTGGCAAGTGGCCAAAAGACCCTTCTCCTTCCTTCTAGCTTTTTTTTTTGGTCAGTAGCCCACCAAACACCTCCCAGCCCAGCCCATCACAAACACAAAACACCATGTAGAAATGCAAATATTTAGGTGAGCCCCTGGGCTCAGGCTTAACAAATGCTGCTAACCCAGAGCTGATTTCCTGCCATATGAAACTCCCTTGCTGAGTGTGGAAGGATGACTTCTCTGAAGCAGAAAGCAGTTTAGAATATAATTTATAGAGAATGGCATTAATGTTTCTTACCTTGAATATATAGCCAGACAATTCCAGCAAACTCTTAGTCACCATTAGGGTCCATAATCAGAATAACTTGTCTACTTTGCCTAAGGAATTATTGACTCATGTCCACTTGCCCGGGTCAGGCTTGCCTGGCTCTTTGAATTAGTAGGATGTTATAGTTGATCCAGCATAGCCAGTGGTCTCTTAGAATGACTGTGTGTGTGTCCCCTTGGAGACCCCATGGGGCAAAAAAGATTATAGGACTTGAGGAAGCAAGATTCATAGTAAGAATATTTTGCCATAT
>JAJIBD010007721.1:0-103647 GCA_021461705.1 Cryptotis parvus | reverse complement strand
TTGACCTATCAGAATTGGCTGTGATCTAATTTCTCTCATAAAATGCCATTTTATTTGGTTAACTAGAACACTGTTGTCAAATATAAAGGATGTGATTTAGACTTACATAATAATGATTTTGTTTCAATGGGAACAAAATCCAAGTGCATTTCAGTGTTTCTGATCATTCAGGACATTCAAAAACTTTGGAATAGTCCAGGTAAGTAACAAAAAGATGCCTGTAGCCAGTACTCCCAAACCAACATGAAGGCCCCCAAACAGTGTCCATACAATGATATTCACTACACAATTCCAGTTGCTGTCTCTGCTATAGATTTGCTACAGGTATGCCACTTGGTATCATTACCTGATAAGTTTTTAAATTCCCACCCCTCTTTTTGTGACTTTGTTTTTGGGCCACACCCAGCCCAGTGCTCAGGAATTATTCCTGCTCTGCACACAGTAATCACTCCTGGCGTCTGGGGACCATATGGGATGCTTGGGATTTAACCTGGGTCAGCAACATGCCAAGGCAAGCACCTTACCTGCTGTACTGTTACTTCAGTCCCTTTACATACCTGTTGACTGATTACCCCATCTCCTCTTTAGATGATTCTACCACTGATTACATAATTTAGGAACTAAAATAACATGTAAAAAGAAATGTGCCTACAATGTTCCTTTGACAGGTTTGAAAAAAAAAAGATGCATGTTCTGGCCAAGCCCATGTGTGCTGCTTGTGTCCACATGGCTAAGAGCTTGTGGTGCAGGAGCACATGTACCCGCCACATCTCCCCTTTTGTAATGTGCGCTGGATCTCTCCACCTTGGAAGAACTCCAAAGGCCCGAATTCTCTCTTGAGCATGTTACTCTCTCTCCTTCCTTTACTTTCCTCAAAAAGCTTCCAAATAAAATCTGTTTTTATCTCAAGAAAAAAAATGAAATGGATGCTGGAAGTTAAAAGGTCATTGAACTAGACAAAGAAAATTTTAACCCAGATATAAATTTTTTTTTACTCTCTATGAATGGGAATAAAGTGGAATTTTTTTTTTTTTTTGCTTTTTGGGTCACACCCGGCAATGTTCAGGGGTTACTCCTGGCTCTTTGCTCAGGAATTACTCCTGATGGTGCTCGGGACCATATGTGATGCCGGGATGGAACCCGGGCTGGCATAGGCCAGCCGCGTGCAAGGCAAACGCCCTACCCACTGGGCTATCGCCCGGTCCCTAAAGTGGAATTCATAGGATAAGACATTGTAAATCACAAGAAAAGAGAATTAAACACACACTAGTAAAGACCAAAGGTTTAATGTCTGTAGCTTAAAGTATCTTGACATATCACACTAGCAGGATAGAATTGATAACCTGTTCTATGTGGGAATATTGTATTATCCCAGGTATTTGTGTGAGTAACACTTGCCTGCCATATCCATCTGAACCAGTGGAGTGTTTAGTAGCAAAAACAGGCACCAACACCAGAAATTTCTGTTTACTTTAAAGGAAGTGCAAAGTATAAATGTTTACCAAATCTGAACTAAACTGCATATTCTCCAAAGAATTTGGTTGTGGTTTTTATTGCTTTCTTAAATATGTTTTGATATGGACAGAAATCTGGGTCAGAAAATGGTGAATTTACCTCATATTCTATATTGTATGAGTCAGGCCTCCCAAAAAGGGAGGAAATTCACAGGAGTTTTTTCTTATTAAGGGTGAGAACTAAGTAACATCATAGCTTATAAAGTATACAGTTAAGTTGTTTTTGTTTTTTTATAATTAACTTTTTAAGGAATACTTTTTAAGGTAAGTGACTTTCAGAATTATTTTCACCCATATCTTCTCATCTTAAAGAAACAAAACAAAACATACAAACCTCCCTCTGGCAAAAGTAACATTTATGTAAAGGTGATGCACTAATGGAAACAACTGGGAAGCATTTGCTGGAGCCAGGCCTGATATCTGGAGCATTTGTTTCCCAGAGAGTGTGGCAAGATTAAGTGAGCTCTCTTATCCCGGGGGTCCAAATTCCAAATGCCTTAGAATCCTGTTTCAGTGAGAGCTTAATCAGAAATAGAACCTCAACAATTAAAGCAGAGATCCTTTGTAACAGAATATAGAATGAAAACATATTATGAACAAAAAAATCTTTGTTTTTTTGTATATATTTTAAATATATTTTATATTTTTATATACCTTGCATTTTATATATATTTATAATACTTAGCGGGATCAAAAAGCTGAACCTTTTTGACCTCCCAGGCTTTTATAAAAATACTTATGTATGTACCTAATATTTATATTTATATGTATCTTCCAAATATTTATATGTATCTTCCAATTATCCAATTCCAAATTGAAAAATATTTCTACATCAAAAGTTTGTGAAAATTGCAGGTAGACATTAACCTTTATAATTCTTGTCTTATTTAAAACACATTTTTCTAGGAATAGTGCCATATCAATACTCCCAATGATTTGCTCCAATCAGAAAGAACTTTCTACTATTTTTCTCTTTTTTAATTTTGACATCAATTTAGTTTAACTATACTATTTTATGATTTATAGTTGTAAATATGAATGTTCTAAAGAGATAGAAAATGTAGAAAATTATTAAGAAATACAAAAAGCACCTACAATTGCACCCTCAGCTATAACAAGTTTTAAATGTAGGTCAATCTATACTGTTTAGTCTGTCAACATTTGTATAAATGCATACATGTATATCATATCTCTAAAATGGTTTACTTACAAGTTGAATTCAAACTTTTAAATATTTTTATCCTGCTTTCACTGAACACCATTAGATTTTACTGTAATTAAATATTCTTTGATTCCAATATTTGAAATGGCTGCATAATATTTATTCCTGGGGCCTGAGCAATAGCACAGAAGGTAGGGCATTTGCCTTGCATGCATCCTACCCGGGTTTGATTCCTGGCATCCCATATGGTACCCCAGCACCAGCAGGAGTAATTCCTAAGTGCAGATCCAGAAGTAACCCCTAAGCATTGCCGGATGTGACCCAAAAAAGCAAAAATAAATAATAATAACTTCAGTATTATGACCATGATGATTGTTTCTAGTCTTTTGTTCTTATGATTGACACAATAATGAGAATTTCATATACAAATTTGTATCACATCTTCAATTAATTTTGATACTTTAAGAATTAGAACTGCTAAATAAAAATGAAAAATTCTTTTAAAATTCAAACATATTTTGTCTTTACTCTTCAGAGTGCATGTGCTAATGTAAATTGCATCCCTGAAGTTAGTGGGATTAAGCCAGGTCCCAGCAGTCACTAGCTGTTAACAGCTCACTTGACCAATCTAGTGCCCACGATTGTGAATAAATCTCTGCTCCCCAGAAGGTTAACTAGGCCTTAGACTACAGAGATGAGTCTAAACCTAGGATACAGTGTGATTCCTTAGGGTCAAAAAACCCAGCATTCAGAGAGAGGGCATGACTTTGGCCCCACCGTGCAGTTTCATTGGGCCTTTGTTTTTGTTTAGACTTCCCTAAACAAGCCCTGAAGCAGAGCCAACCCTTCAGAAAAGATTAGATCCTTTTTTGATTGGCTGAAGCTGTTCCAGGCTGTGATGTTGTGACTGAAAGATCTAGGTGCTCCTGGTCCCTTGGGGATGTTCTCTGCCTGCACTGCCTACACAATGTTACCTAAAAGCAGAAATATAAAGTTTAACTCAGATCCAATAAATGATTTTATTCTACATCTATTTATTATTACTTCTAGTCTTATGATCATTTAAAAGTAGAGGGACTTAGTATATGTAAAGAGAAAGCCTAACTTTTCACCGAGCTTGAAGACCATACCAGGTGAAAATTACCTTGTAAGACAGAAACTGATAAAGATGGCTTTTTTTCACACCTAAAGAAAACATTTCCTATGGAAAAGTCTATGAAATTAAATTACTCTCCAATTGCAGTTTTGTCATTTCTCTAAACCTAGAATATTTAAGTGATGGTGCCGGAGAGATTATGCAATAGGTAGGGTGCTTGCTTTGCATGCAGCCCACCCAGATTTGATCCCCAGGACCACATATGTTTCCCCAAGCCCAGCCAGGAGTGCAGAGCCAGGAGTAAACCTCGAAGCACTGCCAGGTGTCACACCCCTCCACAAACAAACAAACAAACAAACAGACAGACAAAAAACTGAGGGGTGGTTCATTTTGGAGGTTCCAGAAAAATATAATGCATTTGGTGTTTTTTCCAGCTCTTGGAAGTTGCTGCTTCCCTTGACTTCCTCCTAGCACTCCCACCTCTTGCTTCCATCAACTTTTCCTTCAGAGAAATTTCCTTCAACTATTTCCTTCCACCACTTCTTAAAAGTGCAGATTATCTTGGAGCTACCCAAATATTTCAAAGGAATCTCCCTCATATTCCTTGAAATAAATGACCCAAGTTAAATTACTTCACTAAAAAAAGTAAAAGAAAAAGGAACCATGTCTGTAATTTTTTATATTCAGCATATTCTCCAGGTTTGGATAAATATTATTATTTATTATTATTATTATTATTATTATTATTATTATTATTCAAACAAGCTTCCTGTCCCTCTTTCTGTTATCTTCCCCCTTCCAGGCCCCCCACCAATGCTGGAATTATCTTTATGTTCCTTTCCCAGTGAAGTTGGGTAGTTTTGTAGTTACTTCTTTAAAAAATTTTTTGTTTCTCTTTATTCAAATTAGTTTTACATTTAATATCTTTAAGCCACTGATTTGATCCTTGATTTGGTTTATCCTATTCCCATAGGTTTCATTGGCAGTTTTTAACTTACTGAGTTCTTCACATGCTGAACCTGTTATTTTCTTATTTAAAGCTGCAAATTATTTTTCAAAATGTTTGTATTGATTGTGTTACTGTGATTTGCAATATTGTTAATGATAGTTTCCCTTGATTTTAATTTCAACACCAAACATATCACCGGTGTACCCACCTCCCTCCCCCAAAATTCCAATTGCCCTTTGCTTTCTATATCCCTCGCCCCAACTCAATTGTGTGGATCTGTTCTCTCATTGTGTTGCTACCTTGCTGTTATCTTTAATTCCCACTCAGGAGAGAGATCATTCTGTATCTATCCTTTTCCTTCTAACTGACTTTACTCAGCACAAAATCTTCTAATTCCATTCATGTTCTGGCAAATTGCCTGATTTCGTTCTTCCTTGAAACTGCAAAGTATTCCATTATGCGTGTATATAGCAAAACCTCTTGACCCATTCCATCCGTGGTTGGTCATTAGAGTTGTTTACAGACCTTGACTAGTGTACTAAATGTAGCGATCAATACAGGTGCACATATATCTTGTTGAATCAATGGTTTTGTGTTTGGGAACAGATTCCAAAAAAGCAGTATCATGGGTCAAACGGAAGCTCTATTAAAGTTTCAATTTATATCTTCTGTTAGTTTGTTTTAATTCTGGTTGTCGTTGATTTGTTTTTTTTCTACATTTTGTTCATGTCTCTTTGATTAGTTTTTCTAAGTTCTCATCTATCACTTTTATTACTTTCTGTGTTTCTTTTATCGCTTTGAGTTACTTTACTGTAGGATTAAAAAATTCTTTTTATGAAATGGAGATCTAATCTTTCATGTGTTTGAGGGTTCAGTTCTCTTTATATATTTGAGATATCAAATGTGCTATGTGTTATATTTCATATATATATTTTTAAAATTTAAATATATTGAAAATTTATAATAGCAATGTACATATACATTGCAGTTTTAAATTCACGGTTAAAATAAATTCCTATCTATTCAGTACCTACGAGAGTTAAACAATTTTTTACTTTTTATCTAACAGTGGTGACATAGAGAGTTAGGTTAGATTATGGCCTGTTAACTGTTTGATGTAGATACTGATGCTTATTTTGAGCATCAATCCTATACAACAGTGCTTTCAACAGTAATATGTGACTGGCCAGTTTCACTTGGGAGACAGGCAATATTCTCTCCTTTCTGCATCAGGGCCTCTGCATTTCCTTTGCATTCAATAGTCCCTTTGGATCTGTGGCCCCTTAATATACATTCAATAAATTCCCTTTTCTAAGTTAGTTGGAGAAAACTGACTAGTCAGAACAAATACTGAATAAAATAAAATACTTAGTAGGAAGTGAGGTGGTGAAGAAATTATACCATCACCCACCCTCAATAAATTTTAACTCAGGTAACTCCACACTAATCTACTTAGCCAGCTACCAGATTCTTGTAACCACAATCTAGTGTATGTAAGGTGAATTATACACTTTTAAGTAAAAATCAAGTTGGCTAAAGAAATCAGTTTTAATGAAATTCTGTAAGAGAAATGGAAAAAAAATGTCTTCAGATCTCTGCATCAGCAACTTGCCAGTAGTAGTCGTAACCAACTAAGAGTAAACAACTTCAGGTTTTTATACTAACCTAGAAGAGTTCTCTGTTCTGTTTCAGTCTAATTTATTTTTTATGATAAAATTGGAGATATTTGGGATTTTTTTTTATTCCAAACACATTTTACCTCATTTGTTTGTTAAATCCTTTTTCGAATGATGGTAAGGAAACAACACAAAGGCTTAACTTGCTCAAGGGCAAAAGAAGAGGAGTAAAAGAAACTTGACTCATCAGTCTGGAGAAAGCTGACACCTAAGCCAGCAGTGGGCTGAGCACACCACGCTGACTCATGCTGCAGAATCCTGCTGGGCCTCAAGCATCAGAGGTCTAAATTTTTATAGATGAGAAAGTGGGGTGAGACCAAAAACAGAAAATTTACTTGAAAGTCTCTGTGTGTAGTGATTAAACTCCCTTTCCGCAGCACATACATTAAGCAAATACTCCTCTCCACCACAGCTGAAAATTTAGAAAGGTCAACCCTGACAAGTTATGGAGTTGAGGGACAGGCACAGCTGAGCTGTGGTGATGCACTTTGCCAAATTGGCAAATGGATTAAATGTATTTATTATCAGGAAACCTCTTGCTGTAACATTTGCAAATAATCCATTGCCATGTAATTTCTATTTTTTTTACATTGACATGGTATTGGAATATAACTTCTATTAACTCTCAATTGCAAATAGAACCTGAAGTGAGACCACCCTTGCTCTTGGACCTACTCTCCTCTCCTCCCCTCCCTCCCCCCCTCCTCTCATTTCCTTCCCTCCCCTCCCCTCCTCCTCCTCCTCCTCTCCTCTCCTCTCCTCTCCTCTCTTCTCCTCTCCTCTCCTCTCTCCTCTCCTCTTATCTTTCTTTTTCCATTTGGGCATTATGTTTTGCTTTACATATACTGAAAGCTTATCAGATACATACCTTTACCTCCTTTCAACATTCAGTTCCTGTCCAAAATGATCACTCCCAAGTATCACTGTCATATTGGTCCCTTCTCTATCCTAACTGCCTTTCATCCCCCAGGCACTCTTGTGGCAAGCTTCCAACCATTGCCAACTTTATTCAATGTGATTCTCTAACTATTTGACTGCTTGGGTTTAAACTTTAGCTATTTTCGTCATTTACCTGTTCAGCAATCTTGCTCCAGTTATTGCATTTCCTAGATCAGTTTCATTATCTAAATTGAAAAAAAGGTTACAAATATTTGATAGTTATCATGTACCTAGGATTTATCTTTATTTTTTACTTTGAAAAACATTAAAATTAAGTCATAATTATCATATAAGGGAGTGAGTGTGTTGCCTAAAATTTATATGTTCAAAATATTAGTTTAAGTGTAATGTTGTTGGAAGGTGGGTCTTTGGACCATATTTAGATTTTGGTGGTGGGACTTTCATTAATAGGAATTTATTTCATTAATGGGACCCATTACTTTCATTAATAGGTCTCTTAGGAGACCTCAGAGGACTCTCTAGCCCTTTCTCCCTCATACAGATATGAAAAATAAGATCCTCTGAAACCTAGAAGCGGGCCTTCACCAGAACCCTAGTATGCTGACACCTGATTGCAGACTTTTAACCTTGTAAAGAATAAACTTTCTGTGATTCGGTGGTATAAAAATGTTTAATTAAAAAAAGAAATAAAGAACCTGCCACAGAGGCAGGCTAGGGGGAGGGGGAGGGAATTGAGGACATTGGTGGTGGGAAATGGGCACGGGTGGAGGGATGGGTGCTGGAACATTGTATGACCAAAACCCAAATATGAACATCGTATGAACATCTTTGTAATTGTATATCTCACGGTGGTATAATTCATTTTTAAAAAAAGAAAGAAACAGAAGTGCACTTAAATGTAAATAGTCCAAAAGGGAATGTTTGTGGAAGGGTAGGCAGGATGTGGGGAAACCATAAGGGGTGAGGCAGAAATTACAGAGAAATGTAAGACCAATTTGCATCAGGGATGAGATAATTTGCTGTAACTGTGTCTTCAATTTAGATGTGATTTGGGGATTGATTTAAGGTAGATTATGTCAAGGTAAATTTATATAAATATCATCATCTTTGTGATTATTTAAATGAAAAGAGGCAGGAGGGGATTATAAGATTACAACTAAGTGATTTTTTTACTGATCCTTAAAGTCCTGGACTTCCAAATCTAGCATTTAAATGGTGATTATGTGTAAATTAGACAAGTTCAACTATACCGAAAACTCAACATTTCTTAAACAAGATGGAGGCTAAGTGAGTCTTTCTCTCCTGAGAAGAACAATCAGGTGGTCTAAGACAGGCCTGGAGAGTCCATAGTCATTGGGAAGCCAGTGATAATTTTCCTTCTGTGTTCCACCTTCCTTAGAGAAAGAACTTCCACCTTCAAAACTGCTTCACCAAACAAGAAAATTGCTGGAACTCTAAACATCATATCTGTGCTCTATTCAGAAAGGGGAGAAAAAATAAGAGGAATGAAAAATGAATGTTTTCCCACAAAGTTATACTCATTTTGATTTTCCCAGAAGGTTGGCTTTCAATGACATTCCACTGACCGCTTCAAGAAGTAAGTTCAAAAAAAAAAAAGAAGTTCGAAATCTGAGAACTGTGGTCTCTCAGCAGAGCACTGGGCCGTCCAGCAGACGGGGAAAATGGGTACCCAGTGGGCAGCTAACAGTCTCAATGCACTTTGTTAGAAACACATTATCACTAAGTGCTCGGTGGTATTACTAGGCAGTACACCCCAAAGTCAATGACCAGCATACCAAACATTGCACCAACTATTGAAAAAATTGGCCAATTGTACTGTACTGAAAAAAGTACACAATGCGGAGATCCCAAAAACAAAATTATAACCTGGGTTGCCGCCTAAGCCTGGAGTCCTTCCCTGGCCTCCTTACTTGAAGATCCGGACCCGGAAGTACACGGTAGAGCTAAACAAGGAAGGCAGCCAAACGCTAAGTCATGAAATCTCTGAGTGTCTTTCCACCGGCCTTGTCTGTGAGCAACAGTGTGAAAAGAACAGGACACGGAGGAGCATGTGCAGCGTGGGAGCTCAGATGAGGCAGATGCTTGGCCTTGCCTAGACACCCTCAGCAAGGACCGGGGGTGGCAGGTGGGGAAGCAGAGGGTACAAGCTGCAGGAAATCAGCGGCAGCAAGCACTCGGGTTTCTGCTATAGGAGACTGGCCATATTAAAATGATTCCACAGGAAAAAAAAAACTTTCTGTGATTGATAAATCTATGTCCACCACCATTTGTTAAAGAAGCCTGAACTGACTTCAACTATTAAAACACTTTCTTTAATAAACAAACCATAGATTTGCTTTGTTCTTTTCCATGCCCCATAGACTATCAAACTGAATTTTGAATGATAGTATTTCTGTATTTTGTTAACCAAATTTTTTTTCTCAAATTCTAACAAGTGCATGTAAAGAGAATGATGAAAGCAGAAAACCATCATTTTGAAACCATAATCACAGCAATAGCTTTTTAACAAGAATCATGATTAAATGCCAAACTAGTGGTAAATATTTGCTGGGAAACAGCATTTATATAGTCTGAAGGTATTCGCAATATCTTCTCACTAATTAGAATGGGGAAAGTGCTTTACAGAAAACCTGACACTGTCTTAAGTAACTCATTAAATTTAATTTAACCACCAATAATGGGACAAAGCTACATCATGTACCCTGACTAGCAAGAAGTGAAAAAGATATAACTGCACTACTGAGTTACTTTCCCCAAATTTGGATAAGCCAAATTAATCATCATAAACATCAGATAACTTCGATTAGTGGGAATTTCTACAATGTAATTAGTCAGTTCTCTCAAATTAAGATCATGGGAGGGAAAGAAAACTGAAGAAGTCACAATTAAAAAGGATTAAAGAAACACAAGAATGCAATAATATGTAGAAGCCCTAGGCCAAGAAATTGATGGTGGAGGTTCAGTGACTTTGTACACCAAAAGTAACTACAGTAAACTACTATAGCTCTATAACAATATAATGTTTAAAAAGATACCTTTATTGTTTCATCTTAATATTTACAGGAAATAAGATAATAATAGTATTAATGTAGAATGTGTGTATGTGCTGTGTTGTGGATACAAAATAAATTATCTTGGATTTTAGGATATTCTTACTAAAGTGCTTACAGATAAAGGGAATGTCTATAATTCACTCTCAAATAATTAAGAAAAATGTGGGGGAATAAACATGTACGAAGAAGAATAAATCAAGGAGGGAATGTCTAACAGTTGGTGAATAGAAGGCGTTCTTAAAACCTTTTCAAAAGTCTTTTTCAATGATCTTTTTACTCAAATCTCTTCAATTATCTTTTCAAATAATATTAAAACTTAGAAAACTAACTATATTATGTCTAAAGATGGGCTCTTATACACTCTTCAGGTACATTAGATAACTAAATGTGAACTCAGGAGACCATTTTAACTTCTTATCTCCCTTTTTAGCTTATAAAATGTTTCAATCCCAGCCACCTGACCCTCGAGGTGTTGCAGTTGTGGCTGCGGTGCCAGGCTGCATTGGCAGGTGGCAGATAGGAGATAGGCTTGTCTACACCCCCAGGGCTCTGCCCTGTGGGCCCTGGATGGTGGATGATCTGACATAGGAGAAACAGTGCACAGCTGCACAAGAGGCTTAGATAAGAAAGTAGGCTAGGACCAGGTCCTTCCCGGATCTTTCACATCTGTACACCATAATGATCATTGTAGTTGTAACAAACTGGGGAGGTTGATGGGGAATGAGGAACTATAATGTCACACTAGAACTCACTACTGAATATACACATAGATAATTGCATCATAAACTGCAAGGCAAGTAACAAGGTGTAGGAGAAGAGAGAGAAACACAGAGAGAGAAACAGAGATAGAGAGAAAGATGAGAAACTCAGATGCACGGGGAGAACTACCATCTGGCTCTCCCCTCAGCTGACCATGAGGCTCCCAGGAGCCAAGATGGGTTTTGGAAGTGGGCCCATCACTTCTGTAGGGCCTTGGAAGCAGCTGGATGAGACTTGCTCACCATAATAGCCGCCATTATCACGGTCCAAACCCCATAGCTCATCAGAACCCATGCAAGAGAGACACTAATCTCAAGACCAGGTCAGAGCAGCCGAGTTCGAGGCCCAGATAGGCGGCTTTTGGAGGCAAAAGTCACCGGGCATTCCTGGAGATGGAGCTGGGGTACCCCTTCCCCTCTCTGACCCATCCCAAAGGCCTGGTGGCCCTGCCCACAAACTGCCTTGGGGCTCTCGGCGCATGTTGCAGAGACTTGGACGCACGGAGGAGAGCTGCCATCTGGCTCTCCCCTAGCTCAGCTGACCATGAGGCTCCCAGGAGTCAAGATGGGTTTTGGGTGTTGGCCCATCACCTCTGTAGGGCCTTGGAAGCAGCTGGATGAGACTCACTCACCATAATAGCTGCCATTTTCATGGTCCGAACCCCACAGCTCATCAGAACCCACACAAGAGAGAAGCTGATCTCAAGACCAGCTCAGAGCAGCCGAGTTCAAGCCCAGGTAGGTGGCTCTCAGAGGCGGAAGTCACCGGGTGTTCCTGGAGATGGAGCTGGGGTCCCCATTCCCCTCTCTGACTCATCCCAGAGGCCTGGTGGCCTCACCCATAAACTACCTTTTGGGCTCTTGGTCATGATGCAGAGACTCAGAGCAAGGGGAAGAGCTGCCATCCGGCTCTCCCCCTAGCTCAGCTGACCATGAGGCTCCCAGGAGACAAGATGGATTTTTGGAGTAGGCCCTACTGATGTGATGGGCCTCTGTAGGGCCATGAGCAGCCAAGTGAGACTTGCTCACCATACTTGCTACCATTTTTGTGGTCCAGACCTGGTACATCAAACTAGTGGAACCAATCATGTTCTAGAATATATTACAATCTACAATGTGTAAGAAAGGGAAGAGAGGAGGGGGAGAGAGAAAGGAGATAAAGAAACTGGGGGGGGGGGGGGGGGGGGGGGGGGGGGGGGGGGGGGGGGGGGGGGGGGCTGCCATGGGAGGCAGGCTGTGGGAAGAGGGAGGGAGGTGGGGACATTGGTGATGGGAGATGAGCAGAGGTGGAGCACTGTAGAACCAAATTCAAACACAAACATCTTGTAATTGTATATCTAACAGTGGTATAATAAAATATTTTAAAAAATGTTTCAGTCCATATTCACTGCTATGATCAAAGGAAAGATATCTCCAAATTCCTTAAGCCTATTTCTTCTGCAAGTATAAAAAAATGATTCAACTATTTATTATTCCTATTGGAATTTCTTGCAAGTAGTTTGTAAGCAGAATCTGCAATAGTGCAACTAGCTATAAAACAAAAATTACTAATTGCCATGCCAGTATTAATCTAGCCATGATAATTTTTAATAACCTTGATTTTTAGGTAGCCATAGTTTATATACAATAAAGGTTATTTTAACAGATTTCCTTGAAGCAAATTGTGTGCAGAAACAAAAGAGTTATATACCAAGGTACTTCCTTAAAGGACACCTCCCTTAGCGCTCTCAATCCAAGTCCTCATACTCTGTTTCTTCAACCATAATATTGCCTAGAGTCAAAATAACACACCTAGCTCTCTAGGATTTATCCTAAGCAGCAAAAGCAAAGTTCATATCCAAGGGTTATGAAGAGAAATAATAATAAAGGAACTGGGTGGGATTTTTAAAGAGACCTCTGAAGATGAAGACCTATTAAATGAATAATTTGTATGAAAATCTGCAGCTTGGGTCTAGGATGAGGGGTTTTCAGTAGTTTCTGTTTAGAGTTCAGAGTTTCTGAACCCAAGAAAAGGGTCTTATTCACTATTTATTGCCTGAGCTCTTCCAGGAGTAATTCCTGAATATAGGCCAAGACCAACCCCTGAGCATTGCCAAGTGCAGCCCCAAAGAAATAAAAAAGTTTTTTTAAATAAAGCATTATCTTACCTGATTTGATAGGGACTAATTTCCCTGTAATTAGAATAATTTTTAAGTCAATCGAACAAATAAAACCCAAATCTTATGTGAGATGAAATGTTATAAAAAAGAAAAAGAGAAAAATGTGGCTCTTGATTAGAAAGAACTGCTATTACAATACTAAAATAAATTCAGTTATACTATTTCATATGAGTGAAAATAAATTTTCATTTCAAGTGACTATTAATCTCCCAGTTTAACTATACACTATCACTTGTTTTTAATGAGGGACTAAATTTCACTTAACTCATTTACTCTATGAGGTTCTGGGAAAATTATCTACTCTTTAAGGACGAAATCCATTAGTAAGTCTCTCAAGTCTAGCAGTCCTCATTTACAACTGATGAATGTTTTTAGGGTGCATGAAGATTCTTATTCTAACAACTAAAACTGTCTCCTATTATATTAAAGATAAATATTAATTTGACATTATCTTATGGTTGTAATTTGCTTTTAAAGGCATGATACTATGACTAAAACCCAATCATGAACAGCTTTGTAATCGTCTATCTCACAGTGATTCAACAAAAATAAACAAAATAAATGCCCTCATTTAGCATCTTTTTTTTTCTTTTGGGGGTCACACCCAGCCATGCTCAGGGGTACTTCTGACTTTGCACTCAGAATTGTTCCTGATGGTGCTGGGGGGAGAGGGGGCATATGGGATGCCAGGGATAGAGCCCAGCCTGAGTGCAATGCAGTTGCCCTACCGTTGTGCTGTTGCTCCAACCCAGAGCATTTCCTATGCCATATTTAATCTAACCAGGCAGAGCCTGGCAAGCTACCTGTGGTGTATTCAATATGCCAAAAACAGTAACAATAATGGATCTCATTCCCAACACTTGGAGACATTACTGGCGCCTACTCGAGCAAATCGATGAACAATGGGAAGACAAGTGATACAAGTGAAAGATAATAACATTTTCAAATAAATGTCACAGTTAATGTAGTTCTTTCCCAATAAATCTTACAGAATTAGTTTTCCACCTTACTCAAACTCTAGAGAATTCTTTTCATGAGTATGCTGCTTGATTCTATGCACTATTCACTAATATACTCTAAAACAACATGAATCATGTAGCACAAGATATTTGTGGCACAGGAATAAACAGTTCTTAAACCTCTTGAATACAAACAAAGGTATACTTCTGGTTGGCAGGGCCCTGTTATGTATCTTTTTTCACTCAGGCTGCAGGGATCTTCTCCCTCCAGAAAAGAGGGAAAAGAACATGTCAGATTTCCCATTGGCTTCCTTTCAGGAATAAGACCTATCACCTCCATTCACATATAATTTCTAAGGACGTCACATGATAGGACTGACTTCCAGGCTGACAGGAAGTAAACTCTGCTATATACCCTGAGGAAGTCTTTTGTAAGCCTAGTCTAATTATCTTATCTTGAATTCCTGGTTCATTAGGTGTGACTGATTCCCTCCCTCCCAGAGATTCCCTAGAATTCAGTTAAAGGATCCACAAAATGCTTCCCTTCTGTCCCAAATGTTTCTGAGATCTGATTTTCTTTTTTTTTTTTTTTGGGTCACACCCGACAATGCTCAGGGGTTTCTCTTGGCTTTGCTCTAAGGAATTACTCCTGGCGGTGCTCGAGGGACCATATGGGATGCCGGGATCGAACCCAAGTTGGCATCGGCTGGCCATGTGCAAGGCAAACGCCTACCCGCTGGGCTATCCCCAAGATCTGATTTTCTTTATTCACTTCAACCAAGACAACATATTGCAATAAAGCAAAGGCAGAGCAGACAAGAAACATTCATTGTGAAGTTTTTCCTGGTCTTGGATATTAGTCTCATACTATTTATTTTTAATATACCACAAATAAGTGCAGTGGGATCTATATCAGTCCTTCTCCTTCTGACTCATTTCACTCAGCATGACACTCTTCGTGTGTATCCATTTATAAGAAAATTTCATTACTTCATTTTTCCTGGAGACTGTGTAGTATTCCATTGTACACATGTATCATAGTTTCTTTATCTAGTCATCTGTTCTCGGGCTAGGGTTGTTTCCAAATTGTGGTATTGTGAATAGTACTGCAATGAACATAGAAGTGCAGATGGTGCTTCTGCTGTGTGCTTTGGGCCCGCAGGGTATATTCCCAGAGTGATATTGCTGGGTCAAATAGAAGCTCAATTTCTAGGTTTTTCTTTTTTCCTTTTTGAGAAATGTACATATTGCTGAAAATAATACATATAAACATTAGAATCTTTGGGGATCATAACCATTTAAATTTTTTCTACTTATTTGCCCTCAGTAATGTATTTTTGTTGTTTGAGTGCAGAGTCTCACACATTTTGTACTATGTGCTTCACTTAGTGATGAGGGGCCATGCCAGGGATCAAACTTAGGATAAAATGCAATCGATCAATGAACCACATCTCTTGGCTCTATGCTCCATAACTATTTTAATTTTAAAGAAATTCTTTGGCAATAAGCTTTGAGAACAACCCTTCTACAGAAGACTGCATTTATTTGATGGCATAATAATGTACACATTATGATACCAATATCCAAGTCAAATGAAACATATATCAGGAGGTCTGTCAAAGGTGGAAATTATCCAAACGTGTGGGAGTCGAGTTTAGGTAGACAGAAAATGGAACAGGGTGCTAATAAGTCGAGGGGTCTATGCCACCTAGGACTGGCTTAAATAGAGGCAAAGGATCAATGACAACTTTAAGTTGTTCGTAATCCATAGTCTGGAAGGGAAGGAAAGAGAAAGAGAGAGAAAGAGAAAGAAATACGAACCTGCTGGAGCGGGCTGGGGAGGGGGAGGGACGGGGATGTGGTGGTGGGAGATGGGCCTGGTGGAGGGCGGGTGCTGAAGCACTGTATGCAAACCCAAACATGAACTTTAATTGTAAAAAAATTAATTTATTCTTTCAAATAACTACTAAATAACTTTACAGTGAAGAATTTATGAATCTACTCTCAAATAGATGTAATTTGGCAACTTTCAAATGTATAGCACAGCTTATTAATTATAGTCACTAGGCTATACTTAAGGTTTAAAGTTTATATATTTTATAACTGGAAGTTAGTGCCTTTTGTCCTTCACCATTTCACAGAAACTATTCCACATGTGCTCACTCTGGCAACCAACCAGAAGTATTTTACAGAAGTATTCTACACAATTGCGTAGAATTCATAATTCTACAAAAAGTACATGAATTCCTCCTTCTCAACATGTTCCCCAAGTCCCCTTTTCTGTTCAATAATAATCATTCTATTAAGAATCCCTGTGATTTTTATTTGTATTTTACTGTCAGTGATATTAGTCACATACTACACTTAGATCTTCTAACTCATTTTTTTTTCACTTCACTTGTCTTCCCGCTGTTCATCGATTTGCTTGAGCGGGCACCAGTAATATCTCCATATGTCCTGTCACATGCTAGTGTAGCCCAAGGGCATTTGCTTGCTCCAGGAACATGTAGAGCCTCAAACCAATCCTCAGGTCATAGGAATGAGGTCTCTAACTGTTACTGGTTTGTGGCATATCAAATATGACACAGGTAGCTTGCCAGGCTCTGCCGTGCAGGAGAATGATCATTACAGTGTATAAATGTGAAAGAAGGAGCTGGTCCTAACTTCCATTATTATCTAAGAATGTCGTGCGGCCGACATAGTTT
Organism: Cryptotis parvus; assembly: GCA_021461705.1. Classification (NCBI taxonomy): domain Eukaryota; kingdom Metazoa; phylum Chordata; class Mammalia; order Eulipotyphla; family Soricidae; genus Cryptotis; species Cryptotis parvus. Next base: position 86,695 of record JAJIBD010007721.1, on the reverse strand, counting down.
TTTTTTAACTTAAATTGAGATTTTTTTGTCATCAAGTTATATAACTTCTTTTTTATTTTTATATTAACCCCTTATCAGATATATGGTGTGTGAATATTTACTTGCATCCATTGCATTCAATGACTACATTGCATTCATTCAAGTAAATTGCCTCTCACTTTATTTCCTTTGCTGTGCAGAAGCTTTAGAGCAGACACATTCCATTTGTTTATTTTGCTCTTGTTTAAATTTTGTGTCAAATCTAAATCACTGCCAAGATTGATATCAAATAATTATGATCAAATTTTTCTTCTACTAGTTTTATAGTATAAAGTAGGGGCTCAGTTTCATTCTTGTTTCATGTTGACCGTCTAATTCTCTTAAGATCACTTATTGAAAAAACTTCCTTTACCTGTTGCTTTTCAAAATAAGTTATTTGGTATATAGGTGCAAGCTTATTTCTGAACTTTCTATTCTATTTCACAGATCTCTGTGGTGTTTTATTCCAGGACCATACTGTCTTGGTTATAATGACACAGGTAGCTTTCAATGTAACTGAAACCCAGAGGCAGGATACGTCCAGCTTTCTATTTTTCTTCAAGCTTGTTTTGGCTAATCATGGTATTTGTAGTTTTATACATACAAATGTTAAGATTATTTACTCTAGTCTGGATTTTTATTTTGAAAGGTTTTGAATTATATATTCAATCTCCTTGCTAACAATTGGTTGTGTTTAGATATTCTGTTTCATCATTCAGTCTATATAGGTTGTTCCTATGAACTAATCTATTTCTAAGATACATACTTTATGTAAGCTATCAACACAGTTTCTGAAACACATAAGTTGGTAGAAGAAAGCTACATAATCTGTTAGGATTAAGAATTTCTTTTTTTTTAATCCCTGGCAACAGTTTTTGATCCCCTGAGCAATGCTGAGTGATCCCTGAGCACAGAGTCAGAGGTAAGCCCTGAGCATTGCTGCCTATAATCCCAAAGTAATATTTATATAATTTTATTTTAATTTTTGCATATTATGATGTTATAGTTTAAATTATTTTAATAGGCATTTATTGAACACCTATATTCAGCAGACATTGTTATGGGGAATTTGGGAAATTTTTTTAAATATAAAAATTCGTATTTTCAGAGAAATTAAATTATAACAGACATCTAAGCCAGAAGCTTTTATACTTTTTTTCCCTTTTATTTATGTGTTGCTTTTGTCCGAACTAACAGTGGTTGGAAAACCATGTGGCGCTGGGAATTATACCCAGGATTCCTACATACAAAGCATGCACTCCATTGAACTATCTACCGGCCTGTCCCACCTTTTAATTTTTTGGGGTAGATGCATACCAGGGCAGTGCTTGTGGCTTATTCCTGGCTCTGTACTCAGAGATCACTCTTGGCAGAATTTGGGGGACCATATCTAACCTGAATGACCATGTCCAAGACAAGTGCCTTACCTGCTGTGCTCTCTCCAGCTCACTGTGCACGACTTCTATATTTTACTCAAAGTATTATACGTTTACCTTACACTTGATGCCTGTCACTTAACATGCTTCCAGTGTTTCAACACTTCCCCAGTCTTTGGATTTATGTGCTACTACAATATAAAAGCAAGAATAATTTAAAAAAATGCCAATGCTACAAAAAACGTAATGGAAATCTACTTCTATATTATCCAGGAAATAATAACCAACAGAAAACTACAGCTTGAATGAGGCTTCCACTTTGAATGTGAGCTTATGTCGCCCTGCTCTTTTCTATGGTCAGGGTGACCTCATCTAGGATATGACTTATTCTTTACTTAGAGACTGAGGTGAGAAGCAGAAATGTGAAAGGAATGAAGACAATATAATGACTCACAGCTGCTTCTATCATCACTTGCCTCTGAAAAATATTGGTGGTTTAGCTTATACACAAATAGGACCAAGTTACACTTCATATTCATGCCTTTGTAGTCATGATTTTGTGAATATTACTTAAGGAATACTTGATATCTGCTTAACTAGCTAGATTGCTTTTAAAAATATTTTATATACATATATCAAAAAATCTGTTTCTAGAATTGTTTGTTTCTGAATGATAGCAGAATCAAGTGCTTTGAGTACCTACAATTTTTACATAGGAAAGGTATAAGCAATAGAATATAGATTCTGAATATAATATTTACAGGGATCTATTTAGAAAAATTGGCTGTTCTAAAATTGGAATGTACTGATCATTGCATGATTCTGCCATTCACTAAATTACCTTAATATGTGCAGTTAGAATGACTAAATTATACGGTATGAAAGTATAGCTTAGCATGAAAATTTTAACATGATTTTAGAAGATTTATAAATCGTTATAAATTTATAAATCTTTAGAAGATTTATAAATCTCCTGCCTTGACTAGAAAACTACATACACAGAGTCAAGACAACTTTAAATGTTTCTTAATTGTTTTTTTTAAACTTATACCCTTGATAGAAAAGATACTTATTATATAATTTGCATTAAAGCATATATTCTATTTTTACTGGTCTCTAGTACTTTTAAGGCAGCAGTGTCTCTGAGGCTCTGTTGGAAGGTGAGAGAGAAATTTTTTTGGAAAGACTGTGTTGGACGTTCAGTGAGGAGCCTCCAATCTATAAACCACAGCAGCTATCAGATCTTCTAATTATACCACCACTGATTTGCCAGAACCCAGGACTTCATACTAGAACTATTATCAAAGGAGCATTTTTATCACTTTGACTTGAGATTGCATTAAAGAAAAGGCAACGTGCTTAGTAATGAGAAATTTTATTTTGTCTTTTTTGAAAATTAAACACATGAAATGTAACTGAAACTCTCTAGTAACTTAGAACACTATTTCTTCCTTATAATAGTACTAAACTTCCATTGTCAACATTTTATGTTAATATGAGATAATTTAATATAAACTCTTTTTCAGCCTAAAAAATTGAACTTTCAGAAATTCAATACTTGGTGGTATGTGGCAATTCTGTGCTTCACACATTTGAGAATCTTCTCAGGTTTAAGATAAAGATAACAGTTGTGCTAAAAACTGACTGACTTAGGCCCAAGCAGGGTGAGCTCATGTTGTTTTAAACTAAGAAGGTGCTCACAGATGGCTCAGAGAGAGATTTAGCAAGTTTGTGCTAATCACACTCAGACATGGGAATATCTCTACTGAAAACAGCCAGACTTCATTGTATCCCTCAAGTGACTCGCTTAGTTTTTTAATGATAACAATAAAGTATAACTAAGATATTGCACATTTGTATTAATAGGTGATTTAAGTGCAAAATATGAATAAAAGGGAGATTTTGATCCTAATGTTTTTATATTTCTAATATTCCATATTTATATTTTTGATGTTAGCTAAATGTGACCAAACATAAATATTGCTAAATTTAGTTATAGATTCATCTATTAAAGTAAAATACATTAAAATTATAAAAACTTTCATGCTAGTTTTATACAAAAAAATATTGCTATCTCTTAAAGTTTCACATTTGACTTTTTTAAAGGTTTATGATATCCCTAGTCAGTTAATATCTTATACATAATAAATTACATAAAACTTTATTTTATATAGAATGCAAATATAATTATACACTCAACATAAAAAATCAATCTGCCCCATTATGAAGCTGTTTTTACCATGTTTATACCTGACTTTTTACATTATCCACTAAACTACGTAATTTTAACATTCTGTGTTATCCAAAAGGCAGATTATCTCTGTATCAGTCACTAAGTACAAGGCATTATAGGAGTATCACCTGAGAGTAGAGTCTATTTTTATTCTATAAAACATATTTTCAGCTTTCATAATACATGTATTCTATTTGGAAGATAAAAAAACGACAAATACACAAACACACAACTGCAGAACTTATAAACTTCTATATATTAGAAGAGAATTTAATACAAATTGAAAGTGGTTTCCTCTAAACGGGATGACTAGGGAAAGCATCTAAAGAGAAGACAGTGAAACTGAGAGTTGAAGGGAAGATTTCAAGAACTATTTTCAAATGACATAAAAATCATTTCTTCTATAGTCAGTCTGTACAAAATCATTGCAGAAAACATCTACCTGAGTAGGCTGGTTCATAGTATCAGTGGGAGTTCAGATAACTGGTATATTGGCTATTACAGGCTAAAAGACAAACATATTTAATAGTAATTTTCTATACACATTTGTGACTTTTATTAATTACTTATACTGGAGAATAATTTTTATAGAAAATGAAATTTATATTATTTAAATTACAAATATACCAATTTAATGGGAAGATAAATTTTATGTATTAAATTTAAAAGGTGAGGGGCGGGGCGGGCATGCGCCGGGTCGCGCTCCATATGGTCCCTGAGCCCGCCGGAGTAATTCCTGAGTGCAGAGCCAGGGGTAACCCCCTGGCGCCGCGGGTGTGATCAAAAAAAAAAAAAAAAAAATTTAAAAGGTGATAGACATTAGCTTAGCTTAAATAAGTCCTAAAAAGTGAAGTAGTATTTTTTTAAATATTTTTTATACCACCATGAGATAAACAATTACAGAAATATTCATGTTTGCGTTTCGGCCATACGGTGTTCCAGCACCCATCCCTCCACCAGTGCCCATTTCCCACCACCAATGTCCCCCGATTCCCTCCCCTCCCCTAGCCTGCCTCCATGGCAGGCCCTTTATCTCTTTTATCTCTTACTCTTTCTCTCTCTCTTTCTCTCTTCCTTCTCCTACACATTGTGAACTGTAATATATATACTTAGAGGTTATCATGTGTATCTTTTTGCCTGCATTTAATGCTTAGTTCTATGTGGTAATAATAGCATTTTGACAACTATTGGCACACTGTTCCATTCTCTGTCTTTTTTTTTAATATATTTTATTATACCACCATGAGATAGACAATTACAAAAATGTTCATGCTTGGGTTTCAATCCATACAATGTTCCAGCACCAATCCCTCCACCAGTGCCCATTTCCCACCACCAATGTCCCCGATTCCCTTCCCCTCCCTAGCCTGCCTCCATGGCAGGCTCTTTATCTCTTTTCTCTCTTACTCTTTCTCTCTCTTTCTCTCTTCCTTCTCCTACACATTGTGGATTGTAATACATGTACTTAGATGTTATCATGTAAATCTTTTCCCTGCATTTAATGCTTAGTTATGTGGTAATAGCACTTTCGACAATTATTGGCACACTGTTCCATTCTGTCTTACCAAACCTCTGCTCCTACACGTTTGTGGTAATTTCCACCTTTGACAAGACATCCTGATCCATGCTTCACCTGACCTTGGATATTGGTATCATAATATGTCTATATATGCATATATATTTATGTCATGCAAATAAATGCAGTCATTCTATATCTGTCTCTCTCCTTCTGACTAATTTCACTCAACATGATCATCTCCATGTCCATCCATTTATAGGACAAATTTTATAACTTCATTTTTCCTAACAGCTGCATAGTATTCCATTGTGTAGATGTACCAAAGTTTCTTTATCCAGTCATCGATTCTCGGCCACTCTGGTTGTTTCCAGATTCTGGGTTTTGTGAATAATGCTGTTATGAACATAAAAGTAGGGATGGTGTTTCCGCTGTGTGTTTTTGGAAAAAGTGAAGTAGTATTATATTAGAATTGGCTATTATTTTTGATGAAATATATAGAAATATATAGAAGACAGCAATTTAAAAATAAGCTATTAATGAGCCTGTAATTTTGTCACCAGTGCTTACTAATTAACTGAAAGAAAATACAAGCAAGTATAAACTGCATAAAACTCTAAATTTTATTCATCATTCTGTTTTTTTGTTGTTGTTTTGTTTGGGGGTCACACCTAGAGGTGCTTAGGGCTTTCTCCTGGCTCTATACTCAGGGATCGCTCCTGGGTGGGACTCAAGGGAACATATGTGGTGCTGGAAATTTGCTGTGTGCAAGGCAAGCACCTTACCCTCTGTACCATTGTTCTGGTCCCAGTGACCCAGTGTCCATTATTCTTTGAAGCTTTTGGGACTACAGTGTAACATTTTCACTTTTATGACTTTACAAATCTATTTTCGCCTACTATTACCACTCCTCTGCTTTTGCTGAAACAGGCCAATTTTGTGCAGATATCAAAACTTCAACTGCTTTTAGAAAAACTAAATCCTCTGTATTACAAATAAGTTATAGGGGCCAGTGCAATAGCCCAATGGGTAGGGCATTTATTTGCCTTGCACACGGCCAGCCCATGCCGGCCTGGGTTTGATCCCGGCATCCCATATGGTCGCCAAGCACAGCCAGGAGTAATTCCTGAGTGTAGAGCCAGAAGAAACCCCTGAGCATTGCCGGGTGTGACCCAAAAAGCAAAGAAAAAAAAGTTATATTGGCCTCTGCCACAGTGGGAAGCCAGCTTTAACATTTGCATTAGTAGGTAATTTAAGTGGAATGTATGAATAAAGGGAACATTTTTGTTCTGTTTTTATATTTCTAATATTCCATATTTATATTTTTTATTTTAGCTAAATGTGACCAAACATAAATATTGCTAGCCTTGTATTAGTGTTCCATTTTTTTTCCTCCTAGCAATACATTCTCTTTTCACATATTTAAGAGAATAATTTTGGATTTACGCACATCTTCACATTATAACTCTCCTTCCCCAACATCATTCAAGTGACCTTGGCTAAATGTATTTCTTCAACCCTTCCTATACCTGGATTACTATCACCACTGATTAAGTATTTTCCAACCACAACAAAATTCTCCCCAGGGCGGCTGATCTCATTTCTTCCTTCCTCCTGGGGGACCACAAGTCTTCACCTAGTTCCTTCCCTCTAAAGGCCTTTCTCTCCTGACTCATCAGCAGAAACATCCACCTGCCTGCTGTGCATCCTAAAAGCAAAACTCTCAAGTCCTGAGCTGTTTCCTTTTCTCTCCCCTTTCCCACCCAGCTCATCATCTTCATTTCTTCACCTCTTCAGATAGTCTTAATGAAAATCTTTTACTAAGATTACTAAATTACTCTCAAGACTTTGTTTTAAGGTCATCTAGAACCCCTTGTTTCTCAAACTCAGTTAACCCATGACCTCATATTTATTGCTTTGGACTTTCCATCCGCATTGAAATTTTTGTTTTCCAGGTTTCCACCACAGGATGCTGTTACCTTTACCATTTTCCCCTTCACACTCTTACTTGACAATGAAGTAAGCGTTCTTTGGGGGCTCTGTCCTTGGTCCTGTTTTCAAAGCTATATTCCCTGGAAAAAATTGGAGCATCATTCCTTTTCTTGACTCATCATGACTTCTACATTTCAATCTTTAACCCTAAGTTCTCTGAATATAGACTATAGAATCTCAGATGTAATATTGCTGGCTGTCCCCTGATATCTTCTCCACTTATGTGTTCTCAAGTCTTCTAAAATCACTTAAGTATATTCCTTCCCTATTATGAATACTAATGGTGTTCCAGAGTAAAGAGCTGCTAACCTTAAGTGAAGATGATAGACAACATCTTTCATCAACCACATTGGACATGTGTAATGTGAGAGAAACAAGCCTATTATATTAAGCTATTTATAATATTTCAGTTATTTATAATTCCATACTGTCCAGCCAGATTGGGTTTACTGGAGATCCAAAACTAAAGTCACTGATTTCAAATCAATGATTTTTGTCAATAGTCCCTGTGCACTATTAGCAAAGAAAATATAAAAATATCTCACTTGTTCTTCCCGCTGTTTCTGTTTTCTTTGCCATTGGTCCATCACTTCCCACTCATTTAACCAGGCTAGAAACCTGAGCACATGTTTAGAATCCACTTCTGAGTTCTCCCAAATTTTATAATTCAGGCAATTTTGTAGTTTTCTATTTCCCAGGTATTCAATAAACTGTCATTTATATCCTTTATATACAATATATTATTCTTTCATTTTTGGGTCTTTTTTTGGGTCACACTCATTAATGCTCAGAGGTTACTCCTATCTCTGCAATCAGGAATTATTCTTGGTCATGCTCAGGGGCCATACCAAAACTCTTCAGTGCCACCCTCGAGAACGTCATGCAACAATTAGAATGGGAAGGAATGGGAGTGAAGATAGATTGTTGGCAACTAAACCACCTCCGCTTCGCTGATGACATCATTCTAATAACACCAAACATTAGCCAAGTGGCACAAATGCTGGCTGACTTCGACTGAGAATGTGGAAAGATAGGTCTACAGCTGAATCTCAGCAAAACTGTGTTCATGAAAAATGAACTAGTTCCAGAGGCCCCATTCACTCTCAATGGAACAAACATCTCTGAATGCAGCAGTTATGTGTACCTAGGTCGAGAAGTCAACATGATGAATGGAGGAAGAGAGCGGCATGGAATGCCTTCAAAAGCATCAAAGAAATAGCTAAAAAGACAAAGAACCTCCGGCTCCAGGCACATCTCTTCAACTCCACTGTTCTCCCTGCATTAACATACACCTCAGAGACCTGGGCCCTACAAAAGCAGGATGAGAATGCTATTAGGGTCTCCCAAAGAGGAATCGAAAGAGCTATGCTTGGAATATCACACCTCACTCAAGTGAAAGAAGGAATCCGAGCTCTGACCCCCCCATCGCTGTTCCAAAGTCAGGGACACTGTCTCATTTGCCAAGGCATAGAAAATCAGATGGGCTGGACATGTAATTTGATTTGGAGACGACCACTGGACTAGAGCTGTTACCTACTGGATCCCACGGGATATCAAAAGATCACGTGGCTGCCCACCTACAAGATGGTCAGACTTCTTCGTCAAGACCCTGAACGAACGGTTTGAGGCTCTTCACATTCCTGAAGCAACCAGATGCCATTGGGCTACACTGGCATGTGGTAGGGTCAAATGGAAATGTTACTGGCTCCCGCTTGAGCAAATCGATGAATAACGGGATGTCAAGTGATCAAGTGATCATGCTCAGGGGACCATATGGGATGCCTGAGATTGAACTCTGGAAGGCTCCATACAAGGCAAACACCTCACCCACAGTACTATTGCTCTGGCCCCTAAATTATTATTTCTTGGCTAACCTATTATCTGCTTGTCTCAGGTATCAATCTCTTCTAAATCAGCATTTCATGTGAATGTCATAATGGTATTTTATAACAATCAAACGCTGACTGTTCTGCACTCCTTTCCCACAGTTCTTACACAGTTCTTACAGAATAAAGCAAAAATGCTTTATCATGGCATCTAAGGCTTTTTAATAATCTTAGCCCTTTAATCTCCTTAGCCAAATCTCTCCTCCAGCAATCCCTTCCCCCTAGGAGCACTATTCCTTTCCGTACAACCTAACACTATACACATGAATTATACTGTTTCGTTGTCTGATTCTTCTTGCTATCCTGTTAAGTTTCTTTTACTTACAGTACTGAGAATGGTACCCTAGCACTGAGCTCAAAGCAGCCCTAGAGCACTGCAGAGTGTAGTTCCAAGACAAATAACAATGATTTTCCTGCTCTTTCCCTTAGACTTATTAGTGCCCCTCCCTGTTGAATTTACCTGCTTAAAATACGCTTTTGTTATCGAAGCGGCACTTTAAAAAGCTTTGTGTTGTCCCAGTGACTGTTACCTTACAGAGGGTAGGAAGAAGTAAAGCATCATTTCTGGAATGCACAGTGCTTAGCACATTAAGTGCTATGGATAATGCTTGTATAAAGGTAAAGGTGTAGAACACTTGTGTGTAAAATGCTTGTGTAAAAGTAAGCCATTCTAGCTGGTATAAGGGCTATATTTTAATTTTATTGTTTTATTTTTTTATTTAAACACTGTGATTTACAAAAGGGATTATATTTTTAAAATAGCTTAAACTCTGTTTGAGTTTACTATGCATCAGGCGTGAAATCAATCACCCTACAATATCATCCTATATGTGTTGTTATTCGTTTTAGCTTAACAGTATTTCTAGGGCATTGAGCCTAATCACTGCCAAGTGTGGCTTCCAAAACGAAAAGAAAAAGATAAAAGGAAACGGTAATTCTCATATTAAAAAAGTAAATCCCTCTGTAAATAACCCATTTTGTTAATCCACCTTTAACTTTGCCAAACCAAGGTCATTCTGTTTCTAGAGCACGTCAGCTTTTAGAATAAGGGATGCCTTTGCCAAAGATTAATCAAAGGTCGTGAGATTCAGGGTAGTTTCCAGTTGCTGTTTTGTCAGCAATTAGCAGCCACTTGGCTCCCTCAGAAATACACAAAACGTGGAGAAACTCTAGCTTTCCTCTCCTGGCCTCTTCATTTGGAAATCCGGGCTGTTCCAGGCAAAGCTGTCTCCCACCTCCCCACCCCTGCGGCCATGTGTCGCAGAACCTTCAACACTTGCTGCCCAAATTCCCTCTTCCCCAGGCCATTTGGGAGCTGCACGCGCTCTCGCCGGGCCCCCGTCGCGCCTTCACGCGCAGCCTTTTTGTTTATGCGGCGGGGCCGGGAGAAGGGGAGGCGGCGGGGATATAAAAGGGGGCGCTCGGGGCAGCGGGGCCACGCGGCCAGGCTGGGCCGGAGCTGGCAGCCGGAGCCGGTCGTACCATGGCCACCGCGCAGTGCCCGCAGCGCCCTCAGCGCCAAGCGGCCGCGCACTGTCGCCCTGCTGCCCGCCGCGCTCCGCAGCTCCAGCGGGAGCGAGGCCGCGCGCTCGGGGTACGGCGCCTCCCTCCCCTGCGTCCGGCTCCCGGGGAGCCTCCTCCCCCGCGCTCCTCCCTTCTCCCTGCCTGCGCCCGGGACGCGCAGCCGGGTGGCTCTCTCCTGATCGTCCCGTGCTTCCACCCCCGCAGGCCCGTCGGCTTCTGGAGGCCCTGGCTGGACAGCCCGGGGACGCCGACGGACGCGCGCAGCCCCGCGACCCGCGGGAGGTGAGGTGCTGGGCGCCCGCGGGTGGCGCCTCCAGGGCGCGCTGAGGTCGTGCTAGACCCTCGGGGAGATCGCGCCCGCCGTGGGTGCAGCGTGTGCGCCCGGGAACGTGGGAACGTACCCTTGGAACCCGGGAGGCTGTGGAGAACCCGGGGCAGCGCGTTTGCAGTTTCTGCGGGAACCTGGGTACTCACCCCCGACCGCTCTTTCGCCCACAGATGTCGGACGGCCCCGGGTGGAGCGGAGCCTCCGCAAAGCTTTCCCAGTACAGACACCCTGTCAGGTGAGTGATAGACCCCACAATCCAGTTCCAGAGCGAACGATGTAGTTTTCCTCTGGGGAGGAAAAAACAATGTTCAGAGTTATTTTATCTTCCCTGTCCCAGATTGTAGGTTCTCACGCTTTCGCCTATGAGGACTCAATTTGTGAACTCTCATTAAAGATTGTGCCATAATGAGAACCATAGATGTATACTAAAATGATGCTCAAAAAACAATTTTAGAAACTAAAAATCTCTATTTAAAATACTGAAAGGACCAAGAGAAATTGACTTCACTCTAGGCACTGTGGCTGTTCCCCTGTAAAGCATTAGGAAGAAGTTGTGTGGTAAAGCGAAGGAAGCTTTAGAGATTAGAGGAAATTAATATGTAATGAAAGGTCTAAAGATGACTAGGAGAGCAAATGTTATTTGATATACAGTGAGGACCTAGTTTACTCTCGTAAGCCATGCAAAGAAAGCCTTTCTGGACTATCCTGCTAACTTTATTAAGGAGCAAGGTTAATTCTGCAGTTTGTTTGCCAAATGGTGCTTGTAAACTGTGTGTATTATCATACACACAAATAGAATGTAGCTGTTGATGTATCTTCATTAATTCCCTTTCCCATTTGAACTCAGATAAAGGACAGGGAAAATAATGAGGGCTCTGCTACAAGTATGTGAAGAGCTTTACTTTCTCCAGTTTACACAGAGCATGAGGTGTCTACATCTGACAGTGTGAGTGGGGGAGGTCAGGAGTTTATCCTGGGTTTCCTGGGGTGGGGTTGAGTCTTGAGGTTAGCCAGGTGAGGAGAGGGAGAAAGAAATGGCACAAAGGAGATGCAGGATGGTGTAATTGGGTGGATTTGGCTCATGGCTCTTTCGGGAGTACTGGGAGCTGGAGTTAGATGTGTGAACCTAAAGCAATTTGGCAGGGAAGCCAGAAGCCGCATCTTACACACCTTGGTAGTAGAATTTTGTCTCAGTCCTGTGTTTGTGGCATTGACACCCATAGACTTTATTCTGCAGAGGATGTTTGGGGGAGGATAGAGAAAAGGTTAGAGGGTTGGTGTAATCAGATGTATGTTTCAGGAAAATCACTAGGGAGGGTGATCTACAGGCCTGGTTTGTACATGGAAAGTAGAGTTGGAAATTATAGCAGTGCAGACAAGAATAATAAGGAGCCACTCCAAGTAGAACTGAGTGCAAGTGCGGACTAGATTAACTGACAGTACACGAGGCTGATCATGTACTGAATATGAAGAAGACAAGACAGTGGCCCCAGGTTTGTGGTGAAAAAGGTGAATGCTATGCTACACTGGATTAGAAATGGGAACTTAAAAACAGATTTGAGGGCAAAACAGCCCTCCTATTTTTCCTCCTAATTGGATTAGGAGGTATCCCAGCAGAGAACTGCACAGGTCATGGGCTCAGCCGGAATATCACAATTGAAAATACAGACATGGGAGCTTTTGGTAAGTGAACTGTTGGTGAAACCTTCCAGTGGATTAGGTCATCACAGAGTGTGAGAGAGGAGATTTTTCACTCTTGTTAGGACCCTGGGAGGAAGGTCAGTTTTTAACTTCGCTACAAAGGAGCTATTTGTGGAAGAAGGCTGACAGGAATCACTCAGAACAGAGCTGTAATTCAAGAAAGTGTGGAGTCCTGGGGGGTTGGGGGAAGCAGGGAGGCGAGAATGACCAGTAGAAATTCTGAGCTGGAGGGACAGCACAGCAGGTAGGGTGTTTGCCTTGCACGTGGCTGACCCGGGTTCCATCCCCAGCATCCCATATGGTCCCACGAGCACCCTCAGGAGTGATTCCAGAGTGCAGAGCCAGGAGTAATCCCTGAACATTGCCTGGTGAGATCCAAAAGAAAATAAAAATTCTGAACCAGCTAGAGGGGATAGGGCATTTGCAGTATTTCTGACTGACCCATGTTTAATCCCTAGCATCCAACTCCTGGCTCCGAACTCGGGAATTAATCCTTGCAGTGATTGGGTACCATATGGGATGACCAGGGTTGAACCTGGATATACGATGTGCAAAGGAAGCACATCAGGAAACATCATTTCTTCATAATTGAATTATCAATTATTCCTGGCACAAGAGATCATTAAGATATTTATTGAACTACTGAACTAAAGGTGGCTGCATATGTAGGCCTTGAATCACAAACATTTGCTTTACTAATTTTGCTAGAAACATTTATAAACTACATTGTTTTTCTACCATTTAGAATATAGTGTATTGAACACATAACCTTTGCTTTGTTAAAATTTTTATATATTCTAAATTATTATGTATTATTTCTATAGGAGCTATTTATAGTAAAATGACCATATCATAGTCAGTGATTCAGCCTTAAGCTTCTTATTTTTCTTTACCTTAGATGAAAATGAAAGATCAGATTCATATTTGTTAGAAAATTTTAATTTGGGGATAATTGTGTTTATATGCAAAGTTATTTGTAGAAAGTTAGTATCATTCTCAAAATTTGAATGTGGTAATCCTAAATTTAGATGGACTGGGAAAGGGGAGAGAGATGAAATTCAGTTGGAATTGGAGGTGTCAGTCTATACCTCAAATTGGGAGTATGTCAGCAAACTTAAATATAACCTTTTTATTTTTTTAAAACATGTGTTGACCATACTTGTATGAATAACATCTGTGAATTTTAAGTAAGATACTAGATGATTTCTACCATTGCCTTGTCATTTTTACAAAGTTGACTATTATCAGTTTTTTCAGAGTGGTAGAATTCATTTTTCCACAAAAGAAATTTGGAAATTATAAGACAAACTTTCTGTACTTTTAAAGAATAAATATATTTATGATACTTGATGAAAGATATATTTTAACTTATTCTCTTGAATTTAGTGTGAATATTTTTGCTTTATTCTTTAGTTTGAATAAAGAAATAATCAACTAGTTATTGATACTTTGTCAAAAAATACTCCATGAAAGCTAATAAAGAATTTTCACTGTTTCAAATGACTGTATTTATTTAAATGGATAAGCCAACTGTTAAATGTATCATGCTCTTGAAATTTGAAGATTTCATGAGTATAAGAATTTTGAACCTGAAGAAGTAATATAAGTCATGTTGTATGCTTCTTTCAGACTGTTTTGGCCCAAATCAAAGTGTTATGATTACTTATATCAAGAAGCCGAAACTCTACTAAAAAACTTTCCAATTCAAGCCACAATTTCTTTTTATGAAGATTCTGATAGTGAAGATGAAATTGAGGAGCTGATCTGTGAGAATGAATCTGATTAGTTACTGTTTATGACATTCAAAGCTTGTAAGATTTAAAATTAATGTATAAATGTATCATAATACTTTTAACTAATTTATTTGTATATAATTTATTAATAAAATATTTTATAATTTCTACAGCAGTTTGAACTTATTTATCATACACTGTAATTTAATGATATAATTTATAAATAGTCACCATTTATAAGTATCTTAGTTATGGTATGACCATGTAGGGTTTAAAAATATAGTTTTTCTCTTTATCAAATAAAAAATTTATTTTTAATTATAATTTATACACATTTAGTTAATGTGAAAACCTTAATTTTCAATATTTAGAACATTAGCATTTCTTATTTATTGCCTCTAAATGTAAGGAATATTATCTTATTAGATAATAAAGTTTATCATGATATTAGTCAGTTTCTGAATTGTTGTATATTAGCCAGTAAACATATATATTTGTCAATTAAAAATACCTTAAGTCATTGGAAGTAGAAATAAAAACTTTAGGGCTTTTAACTCTTAGAAACCTTGAATGATGAGTTTACTAATTTTCACCTAAACATTTCTCTGCTATGCTTAAATGCAGTAAAAAGAAAATAGTGTTGGTCTTTACTCCTGATGACTCTACACTGAGAGAGTTAAGACTAAAATGGAGCATTTAAATGGGCATCATTTAAATTATGTCCAGAAAAGGGGGACCATAAAAAGCCAGCATGTGTAATATTTTTCCATTTCTGTCTCAGTGGGAGTTACTAAGGCATTTGCCAGTTATAAAGCGTAATACCTTCCTAAGCTCTGATTTCTACTCCTGATAGTCTTGTGTAAATTTTTTATGCAAAATAAATTCCCAATGATGATCTTTTCCTGCATAGATTTATAGAAGAATGTGTTGCATTGTTTAATGAAAACAGGAACACTTTGCAAGGTAAAAAAATCACATACTAAACTATGGTCATGAATTCTATTAGCTCAAATATAATCTTTTCACAATAAACATTTTAATTGCAAAAATATTTCTATATTATTCTGTAATGATAATGAGTAGCAGTAAAAGGCTAGAAGTGATTACCTAGGGGGCAGGGGCAGTAGCTACCACAGAGTACCTACTAGGCATGATCTTGATTTGATTGGTGATGCCAAACTAAGAAACACAAAAATTATTTTCTAGTTATGAAGTACTTTTTTACTTGAATAGGTTGAACACAGATTTCCTTCTAATTAAGAAGAAACACTATAGACATTGATTTTCAGAATTTTGAAGCATAAAGCCAAGTTTAAACCATGTTTGGAGTTAGGGAAAGTCAGAAATGGAAGGAGTGTAGGCAGGGTGTGACATTTAAAAAAACTACTGTTTAGTTTGTTTTTAAAAATTATCTTCCACTGAATTCCACTCTTAGGATGTGGGTATCCTCAAGGAGCATGCAAAAACCCTAGCAGGTTGCCCATGTGAATCTCAAGCATTAAGGAATGATGATCATTTGCACAGTATTTACACTTCTCTCAAAAAATATTATGATGAAAATTAAATTTGCTCTCTCAAAAGTTACAGAAAGAGCCACTACCATTGAGTGCCTACTATTAACTAGACTGAGTCATTAAAATACATGTAATTTAATTCCTACCAAATAAAACCTAAATTTAGTGTATATATAGGGAAAATGAGATATTTAACTTGCATATAAGATTGCTAAGTTTGTTTTGGGACTGCACCTGGTGGTGCTCAAGTGTTGCTCAAGGCAGTGACTGCACTCGGGGATTACTCTGATGGGCTCAGGAACCATATAGAATGCGGGGATGGAACCCGGCGCAGACACGTGTAAGGCAAATATTCTACTCGCTGAACTATCTATCTGGCACAGATTTCTGAGTTATTAATTTCGGGACTGCCTTCCATACCAACATGACTCGGTTTTGGTTTCCTTTTAACACACATTTCCCCAAGTCTGTCTCTTAAACGTTAGCTGTTCAACACTACAATTAGGAGCAATTTCATTTTGGCTTTTAGGGAAGATAGGAAATTAGATGAGCAGAAAGAACTTATTTGTCACTGCAGGAACAGGACACACTCCATAAAGATGTTTTAAATTGTGGTTTGTTTCACTTTGGTTGGAATTTTGTGACCACATCCAGCATTATTCAAGACTTTCTCCTCGTTCTTCACTCAGAAATCACTCTTGGCGGTGCTCGGGGGATCAAACCCAGGTAGGTAAAGAGCAAGACAACTGCCTTACCCGCTATAGTATATCACTTCTAGCCCTAGCAAGGGTTTCTTAGGATGAAATTTTCTCTTTTTGGCCCGCAGTGGTGACTGCATTTAGCACCTTAGTTCTATAGAGGCTCTTTCCAGTATAAGCCTCGTCTTCTAAGGCAGTTTGGGAGCAACAGCATGTTTCGGTAGTTGTTGCTGTTCCTACTTCAGTGTAGCACCATAGTGTTAATGGACAGATACAGGTTAACAGGATTCTGCAGAGTTTAGTCGCAGCTTCGGTCAGCACCGAGGCTGAGGGACAGCTTCACCTCTTCTCAGTGTCACCGAAGAGCTGTCAGTCCTGCAGTGCTGAAGCTCGGCGAACTGGACGCACGGAAGCTGGGCGCCTTCTAGTCCCGCCCCTGCTGGCGCTCAGCTCCTCCCATTGGCTCCGCCCTCACGTCCTCGGCGTCCCAACGTGCTACGTCACGGCGCGCCTGACCCCGGCCGACCCCGGAAGTGGGCCGGGGGCTTGGCCTCTCCCGGCCTGAGTGCCGGAGTGGCCGCTGCTGCAGGTGGTGGGGTCCTACCCGGCCGCGATCGTGCTTGGCGGTGGACCCCGGTAGGGTCCGTCCCAAGGTCCAGAATGCTGAACGTCCCTTCACAGTCCTTCCCCGCCCCCAGTTCGCAGCAGCGCGCTGCCTCCGCGGGACGGAGCAAGGTAAGCGGCTGAAAGCGGGGCGTCTCCGGGACCCCGCCGGGCTCTTTTCCTCATTCCCTTTTCGGATCTGCTGCCCGACGCCTCCCCAGCCCACCGCTCCCCTGCCCTTGCCGGCGATCGCTCCCTGGCCGCACGTCCCCAGCTCCCTTTGGACTCCCGCTCCTCCCGCCCGCCTACCTGCTGATCCTGTTTCCTCCCCATCTCTGATCCGCGGCTCTTTGCCTTTGCCCAGTACTTTCCCAGTGCTCTCGAACATGCTGGTTCAGGACATTCTAAGTCAGGATCCGCGTCCTTCCCGCCTCCTGTGGCTTCAGTGAAGAAGCACTTGGGGCTCATAAAGGCTTCTTAGCTGATCTGCAGGAAAAGTTGGGACCTCGGGACTATGATCTGGAACTATCCTCTCAAGTGTGGGCTCTCTGGGAAAGGAGGGGTACATGGTACAAATAAACTGCAAGCCTCGGGTTAGAGTGAAGGACACTTCTAATTCGTGTGGAGTCCTTTCATCCCCCTGAGACCTGCTAGTTTATCACTGGCCTTTCCCTATATATCTTCTGATTTTGAAGCTAAGGTAATACTCTGGAAGTTTGATAGACAAGTTATTGTTAGCAACAGGTGGGTGCAAATATTTTTATACCTATAATATGTAATAAGGTGGCCTCGATTTCTTTACAACATGAATGTTACTGGTTCCTCTTAAGTGTTCTTTGTTCTGTAACCACAGCTTCTGTTTTGTTTTCAAACTTTTTGCCTTACTTGGGTTGGTCTTTTCTTCATTTCCAGACTCTTAGGTCTTTTTTTTTTTTTGCATGTAAGTTATTTTTTTTTTTTTAAATTTATTATTTTCCCCAAATATCATAAATTTGATAAATGAAGAGTCTGTAGAGTTTTGGATCAAGTTCAACACTCCTCCCAAACATCTTGTGTTGTCATTTCTTGCTTCTCTCGCGCTTGGATAAGTTGAAAATAGGGGGGGGGGTGGGGGTCTTTCATTTAGACACTTTCATTTAGACCAGTTCCACAAGTTATTTTCCCCCTTCCAAATAGCCCTGGAGATTGAGTCACATAGACCTGGAGATTGAGTCTTGGTCAGAATTCTGGAATAACAGAAAACCGTAGCTTTCATTAGCTTTTTAGAAGTCTGTAAGCCCAGTTATTCTAATAATGTGGCTGAGGTTGATTTGGTGCTTACTGAAGACCATGTATGGTCTAATTGTTCTACCCATTATTAATGAGATCTTTCATAGTGATTCTAGAATGGTCTGCTGTTACCTCTTTCACAGAAAAGGAAGTTGGTTAAGAAATGTGGCCTTTGACCCTTTAGATTTGATGTGATGTGATGTGATACCGGCTATAAAATTCCATTTTTTGCTCTATATGTCATCCAAATATGTTGTCCCCTCTGCGATACTGTTTCTCAAGCTAAATAAGTGACTCAGTAGCATAAGCCTTTGATGAGAAGCTTTGAATTAGAGTATGTGTCGCCACCCTTTTCCATTCAAATGACCATTGTGTCCTCAGCAGCTACTTAAAGTAGAAAATTTAGCATAACAATCTGATGTCCCATATTATTCCTGATGAGGATGATGATGATAGTCTCCCTTAACACTTCATAGCGATGCGGTCTCTAAGAACTCTAGCCTAACAGACAAGACAGACTAGTAAATAGGCAGTTTTATCAATGCCATTTGACATGAAAACAGTGTTACTGTAATCATAAAGATCCTGGAATCACTGCTCCTTAAGGCTACTCTAGGGACTGGGTGGTAGATGGTGGAGTTCCATTGCCATATTGCCTGAAACTAGGAAAATGGTTGGACTCAAGTCCTCAAAGGAACCATTTCTCCTCATGGTCATAAGTCCTCAAAGATACCATTTCTTCTCATGGTCCCAGAAAGTGAGTTTTATTTTTTTTCTGGGTCACACTCTACTGTGCTTAGAGCTTAATCCCAGCTCTGTCCTTGGGGTCACACTCTTGGCAGAACCAGCGAACCAAATAGAATACCAGAGGTCAAATCTGGGTCAGGTTTGTGCAAGACAAGTGCCTTACCCTCTCTACCATCACTCCGGCCCCTAGAAGTGATTTTTATAGGGGATAAAGGTGTATAGCAAGGGCAGGTTGCAGAGGGGTGGGCCTGAGTGATGAAGTTTTCAACCTGATCTTATCTTGGGCTTTAGAGGAAGGACTAGATGAGGAACTAGCTTATTTCTAATTTATAATTTTGCTATTTCTTTTGGGCTTTAATCATATTATTATTATTATTATTATTATTATTATTATTATGACCGCAATGGAGTTGAAGTCAAGGGTTCTGGAGGAAATAAATCGTACAGGTATGGGGGTGGGTTTGAGGGGAAGAGGTTGAGCCCAGTAGAAGTTTTTGTAGAGTCAGTTTGGGGTGTGTCTGGGAAGAGCAGGACTGGGGAAACAGTCAGATCTCCACCCAGGCTCTACTCTTGTGTCAACATCCGGGAAAAGAAATTCCTGAGGAAATATTAAATAGTGAGGTTAAGTAGTCTTGTGCAAGAAAAGGGGAGAAAAGACAAGTGAGAACCCCATAAAGTCCAAGGAATACACATCGCAAATAGGGATGTGGGTGAGTCCAAAGTTAATGTTCTACAACTTGGTCTTGTAGTGGCAAGGTCAGGTTTTTTGCAAACTGTCCTGGCTTGGGGACTTCCTATAGATGAGACTTCCTTACTAGGGCTGGTAAAAGATAAAGGGGTTTGAGCCCTTATGATCTGTTTTTAAAGCCTTACCAAGCCTTTGATCCTGCTGAATGTCCTGACACTGTTTTGAGTGTCAGCTTGGGTCCCTCAATCATCTTGAAGTAAAGCTCAGGCTGGTTTTAGCTCAGACTGGGTTATTTGAATCTTGAGCCTGAGACAGGCATGGCAAAACAGAACAAAACAAAACCCTAAAAAAACAGAAAAGTCCCTTTCAGACCATGTCTCTATTTGATTCCTTGTGAATCAAGGGTGCCAAGACCTTTCCAGCTGCTTGCCTCAGTTTTATGTCAGTCAGGAAATCAGTTCCAGCTTCACTTCACTTGTATCACTTGTCTTCCCATTGTTCATTGATTTGATCAATTGGGCACCGTAACATCTCCATACATCCTATCCTTGCTAGTTTAGCCCAAGGGCATCTGCTCACCCAGAAACACGGAAAAACCTCCAGCCATTCTTTCAGGTCATGGGAATGAGGTCTATAATTGTTACTGGGTTTTGGCATATCAAATACAACATGGTTAGCTTGCCAAGCTCTGCTATGCAGGTGGTATACTCTCAGTAGTAGGCTCTCATCTCGTGCATTTACTGATGAACTGCAATGGGGAGAGATCGGCTTTTTTTCTGGGTGGAGCTCTGACGAGCTGTGGAGTCCGGATGATGAAAATGACTGCCCTCATGGTGTGGGGGTTCCTCTGGCTTCTTGTGAGACTCTACTGGGATGGCAGGTTAGGACTAGAACACGCCTTCCCTCCCCGATGCCTCATGATCAGCTGAGCCCAGGGAGAGCCAGTAGCAGCTCTGCCCCATGTGTCTGAGTCTCTGAATCAGGCATACCTGGGCTTGAAATAGTCTTTGCTGTAGGGTGGGACTCTGACGAGCAGGGCTTAAGATCGGCTATATGTTTCAGTAGCTTTCATATCTCCATCATCAAATTCATCTTCAGCTTCTTTCAATTGTGCAAAATTCATCTTTTCTTATGGCTGAACCATTGCTTCTTTCTGTAAACATAAAACCATTTCTTCAATTTCAGTTCCAGCTTAGCAGAAATATTTCAGGGCAGGAACAGAACTACAGATACTGATCTAGTGCAGCAAATTATGACCATTTCATGAAAGGTTTGGTAAACCACTCTGGGGACTTTTAGAAATAGCATAAGGTAAAATGGGTCCTTATTTAGTCGAAGGGATGAAAGCACCCTCAGAAGCCTCTTAAGATACTAATAGCAGGGGGCCTAATCACCTATTCTAACCCCTATTTCTGTCGCTTTTGGTATTTGTTTTCAATTTATGTGTGAATTTATGTTTGAAACAAACATTCAACCTATAACAGTACATTTCCTTGAATGTGCCTGCTGTTACATTCCTCTGATACTACATTCCAACTAGTTATACCTGTTGACAACCCTATCCTGTAGAAAGATCTTGAAAATGTTCTAGTAGGTTGTCTTAACCGTTAAAAATATTTATAGTACTTTCACCTAAAATCCTTCAATTTTTATTTTATAAATAAGCAACATGGGACAGTCATGGGGCAGAGCTGCTACTAGCTCTCACTGTGCCTAGCTGCTCATGAGGTGCCGGGAGGGATGGCAGGTTCTAGCCCTGGCCCGCCACCCCAGCAGAGCCTCACAACAAGCCAGAAACCCCCCACTCCATGAGGACCTCCATTTTCCACATCCAGACTTCCCCCTTGTCAGAACTCCACCCAGCAGACCAGCCTATCAAGCCCGGCTCATCAATAAATGCTGGATTTTGAGATGACTACAAGAGTATGCTACCCGCACGGCAGAACCTGGCAAGCTACCTGTGTTGTATTTGATATGCCAGATATCAGTAACAATTATAGACCTCATTCCTGTGACCTGATGGAATGGTTTGAGGTTCTTTATGTTCCTGGAGCAAGCAGGTGCCCTTGGGCTCTACTTGCATGAGACAGGTCATATGGAGATGTTAATGGTGCCCGCTGGAACTGAACGGGAAGACAGTGATACAGAAATAAGCAAACAAAAGAATACACATAATAACAAGTGTAACATTATTAAATCTTCCAGATGAGGTAGGAAGTTTTGGTGTCTTTTTTTTTTTTTTAACAAAGGCCAGATAAATACTTCAGATTTGGAGAGCTGCATAAGTGTTCATTCACTTTATCACAAGTGCCACATCTGAAAAGTGTTCTTAAGTGCTCCACTGAAAAAGTGTAGGCTAATTTGCTTAACCATAGAAAGTTATCTTTTTTAGTTTTTTATTATGTGGTCATCTTTATTCCCCAGTTTATTTTTCACCTGCATTATAGCAATCCAAAATGTTAATTTCTGTCAGTCGTTTATATTTTCCTAGTATTTCCTTTTCAGGTAATCATTTTAATTTTCCATTTTCATTTTAAAATGCAAAAACTTTGAGCGTCTACTCGGCAGAACCTGGCAAGCTACCCATGCAGTATTTGATATGCCAAAAACAGTAATAATAATAAAGCTCATTCCTATGATCTGAAGGAATGGTTTGAGGCTCTTCATGTTCCTGGATTGGGCAGAGGCCCTTGGGCTATACTAGCACATGATCAGGGACAAATGGTTATGTTCCTGGAGGGGGCAGAGGCCTTTAGGCTATACTAGCACATGATCAGGGACAAATGGAGATGTTATTGGCGTCTGCTCCAGCAAATTGATGAACAACGGGAAGTCAAGTGATACAAGTGAAGAAAAAAAATATTGGGACCCTATTCAGTGGTGTTCAGGGCCTGCTTAGGGGGGATGGTCTCTGTGATGCTTGGGGAGACCTGTGGTGTCAACTGTTTGCAAGCATGTCTCCATCTCATACATGGGAGTGGGAGGGTGGAGCACCAGATACATCAAAGGTTAAGCTAATCATGTTAATCTCACTGCCTGAAAAACAGATAGCTGAGGTGGGGACTAACAGCAGAAGCCCCAGCAAGATTGAAGAGAAGCTCTCCCCTTCTCCCACCCCTCTCCCCTTTCCTCTCTCTCTCTCCCTCTTCTCTCTTTCTTCCCTTCTCTTTTCTCCCCACCCTTCTCTCTGCTCTCTCTCTTCTCACTCCTATGCCCAGACAGACACGGATCTCACATAGTGTCCAGCTACACATCAGGATACACACAGTCTTTAAGAGTCTGCTGGGGGCCCAGGGACAGGTTACAGAGCACAGTTTACTGTGTCCCCTCTCTGTCAGGCAGATTTCAGACCAAGAATACATACACTAGAGGCAAAAATGGTGTAGGGACAAACTAGGTCATCCTAACCTAAAGAACAAAACATCTGGGCCAGACAGAGAGGTGGCATAAGAGATACGCAGGGAGGGACCAGACACATCTTTTTGAATGTACAGTGTCGGGGAGCCACTGGGGTCGCAAACAGTATCAGGACAGAAGTTCTCTTCTACCTCCAAGGCCGCTGGGGAATGGATGAAAACTTCGTCTGGTGCAGTTCCAAAAAAGTTTTTAATAGTATAAAAGCTCTACCACTGCAATCCAATATAATGAAAGAACTCTAGCTCTGGTAAGAACTTAGACCATACACGAGAGCCCAAGTCTCCTACCAAAGAGGATCCTAACAGAGAGAGAGTCCTACCAAAGAAGGTCCTGCCATAAAGGAGTTCCACCAAAGAGAGGATCTCACCCGAGAGAGAGCCCTACCAAAAAAAGGAGAGAGTACCTCAAGTCAGTCCCCTTACATACATCAAAGTAATCCTAACTTCAGGGGGGGCCTTGTCAACAAAGAACCCTAAACAGCTTCTAGATAGTAGAGGAGTGTGGAATGGCGGTGCCACACCCTATTATAGGTATAAACAAAGGATTACACCAAGGACTAATCCCTTCTTCTGAGATTATCTGGAGGTGGAGGGGGGCTGGTATAAAGTAATACATCTTAATTTCATGGGCTTCATGTAATCTAGATGGTACCCACAAGTCCTTCTTATTTATTATCTGTACCAGGGTAATTCTGAGTATCTTGTTCTCTGTATATTGAAAGGGTCACACTCGCCTGCTAGAAGGCAAACTAGTATGATCCTTCCTATAATCTTAAACATTAGTCTCAGTGTAGCCAGGGTGGTAGTCTCCTGGTAGATTCTAACTTGTCCCACTCTGGGTCCAGTGGGTATAAAGAGGAGCTGTGCCCAATCGAGAACACATGGAAGTCTTAGTAGATGTGTACGTCAGAAGTTACTCATTCAGAGTCAAGGTGACTTCCGTAACTGCCACACCCTCCATCAGTGTTACATAGAAGAGAGATCTCATTAGTATGAACCCTGGCTTAAGAACATGTAAATAGATGGGGCCAGAGCAATGGTCTAGCGGGTAGAGTGTTTGCCTTGCACGTGGCTGGTGTGTGCCGGCCTGGGTTTGATCCCTGGCATCCCATATGGTCCCCCGAGCACCACCAGGAGTAATTCAGGAGTAATTGCATCCCCTATGGTCCCCCTGAGCACCGCCAGGAGTAATTGCAGATCCAGGAGAAACCCCTGAGCATTGCCGGGTGTGACCCAAAAAAAAAAAAAAAAAAGAACATGTAAATAGATTAAACTGTGAGTGGATAAAACACCAAAGCTCCCAAGCTAGCTAGGCCTGTCATCCAACATACAATAACCTTTAACTTCTTAGCATCTGAGTTTTGTGTTCAAATTCTTTCTTACAGATACCAAGAACTCATTAGCTCAGGAATAAATCCACTTTTACAACAAATCCATTGAGCTGACTCTCCTGGTCCCTCTTTTTATTTATGTATTTGGTTTTGGGCATCACCCAGAGGTGCCTAGGGGTTTACTTCTGGCTCTGCACTCAGGATTTACTCCTGGCAGATTAAGGGAACCATGCGGGATGCCGGGATCAAACCCATGTCAGCAGTGTGCAAATCAAGCACCCTACCTACTGTACTATTACTCCGACCCCTCCTTCTACTTTTTTTTTGTTTGTTTGATTTTTGAGTCACACCTAGCAATGCTCAGGGGGTTACTCCCTGGCTCTACACTCAGGAATTGCTCCTGGTGGTGCTTAGGGAACCATATGGGATGCCGGGGATCGAACCCAGGTCGACTGTGTACAAGGCAAATGCCCTACCCGCTGGACTATCGCTCAGCCCCCTCCTTCTGCTTTTAAGGTGAAGTTTTGGCCCAAGTTTGTAAGTGAGTAGGTAACATGCTAGTGGTTGAGTCAGGTTCAATACTCTTCTTGATGTACTCTTCTTGATGATTGGGATTCACATTATGTAACAGATTTTTTCAATCCTTGCCTCATAAACCAGGTATTTTATGTAATGTTGTGCTTATAAATCTACTAAAACAAAAATGATTTTTATAACCTCCAAAGCTTTCAGGAGATTTGTAGTAATGGTAATAAGAATAATGAAGACCCTGGTGCCGGAGCAATAGTCCAGCGGGAGGACGCGTTTCCCTTGCATGCGGCCAACCCGGGCTCGATCCCCACCATCCCATATGGTCCCTCACGCACTGCCGGGAGTAATTCCTGAGTGCAGAGACAGGAGTAACCCTTGAGCTTCACCAGGTGGGATCTAAAAAAGCCCCTCAAAAATAACAACAAAAAAAGAATGAAGAACCTGAAGACAAGCTGCAGGAAGCCAGAGAAGGCAAGTGACTTGTACAGGTTACACTGAATTCTGCCCTTTTCCTTTGTAGGTACCTTTGAAACAAGGCAGAAGTCTGATGGATTGGATTAGATTAACCAAAAGTGGAAAGGATCTAACAGGATTAAAAGGAAGGTTAATTGAAGTCAGTGAAGAAGAACTTAAAAAACACAACACAAAAGATGATTGTTGGATATGCATAAGAGGTGGGTACTATGTATTATGTTCTAAAAACTCTTATAGCTGATCTTTCCTGTTGTGATGCTATTATAGTCCTAATGCTCCATGATTCACAATTAGATAATAAGATGCATTTTATAATGGATTAATTATAATTGTTTGATTCTGAATTTGGGCAACATTTGATCTTTAGCTAAGTTTCAAGATATCATCCCTATACTGTATTCCCTTTGAAGGAAAACAAGCTTTTGCCAGGAAATTTAACACCTATTTTAACTTAATTTACAATTTAATTATTCTAATAAGTGGGTAGTACCCAGTTTACAGTTTAATTCTTCTAATAAGTGGCATGCATTCAGTAATGCCTTGTCTGTGTAAAATAATGTTCCTCTTTTGCCCTGTATAATTGGAATCGAGAGAAAAAAAATATCTCAGATCTGAAGCAATAGTATAGTGGGTAGGCACTTGCCTCGCATGTTACTGGCCTGGGTTTGATTCCCAAATGCTCCCCCTTGCACCATCAGAATTGTGGCTCAAAAAAAAAAAAAATCAATCAAAAAAAAAAAAGAAAATTCATCAGTTTACACTTAATTTTTATCGTTTAATTTTTTTAAACAGTATTAGTTATTTAATTTTTTAGTCTATGGCAAATAATGAAATTCTAGTTTAGAAGTGTTGTATGGAGAGGAGTGAGCAGGGAGCTATGGGTAGATAAAAGCAGACCCCATGGTAGCCATTAATACCCCACGAGCAGTGTCCTTCCTTCTCTGGCTTTGATCGTAATTGTTAAATATGTCTACTGCCCTCTTTTGGAAGAGTGGCTTTTGTTGCTCTTAGAATACTGATGATGTCATTGCGTAGTTTGGGTTTGTTGTCACTTAACCAAGTGCAGCGTACTTTATCACTCTTACTGCTCTGTTCATAGTGTCTGGGCATAGAGAACATTACTGTCTTGAATGAATGCAACCCTTTACCATTTTTGAAATTTGGTTGCTTTAAAAGCTGTGTGAGTTATTACAGTAGATTGTGGTATGATTCATCAAAAACATCAGTAAGATACTTTTTTTGGTTTGCTAGGGGTATAAAATACATGAGTAATGTAACAACAAGATTTTTTTACTTCACAAATCTGAAGACAGTAAGGAATCTTTTGTCTCCACTTTCAACGGTTTGCTGGCAGTTTGGAAGAGTTCTTTGTTGAGAAAGCCGTAGCTGCCATTGTCACAGGCGTTCTTCCCACATGTTTGCCTGAGTCTAAGTTTACTGGTGTTTTAAGAACATCAGTTCTTACATTGAAGTAGGGTTTACACTAGTCCAAAATGTCATTATCTAATTATGTCTGTAGTGACTCTCCAAGTAAGCTCACATTATGCTAGGACTTAAGCATGTGAATTTGGAGGGTATGTAAGCTAACCCACAAATACATACAGTGAAATAGTTTTTTAGATGCAAAGGGAATGGATTCTTCTAGCAAGTGATGACATAACTTGTTTCAAATAACAATTGCTTCAAATAGACCAATTGCTTAGCTTCACAGAATTTCTTGGGAAATACAACCTATATATAGTGCCAATAGCCTGGATGGGGTTTCTGTGAAAAAAAGCTCTTTTTTGCCACTTTATAGGGGTTTTGATATCCAACTTTATAGGAGTTCTGATATCCAACTTTCGTGTATTCCATGCTGCTGTTTACCAGTTACTATTGACTGGTCAACCACTTAGATAGAACCAACTGTTGCCAAATATTCTCCCTTCTCTCCCCAAGTGCCTTTGCTAGTTTGGCTACAGGAAGATCAGCTTCCTAGTAGCACCTCAGTTTGGTCCATGCTCCAGGCATTTCTAGCCAACTTCTGCAGTAAGAATTCTGAAAATTTGTGTGAATTGCTCATATCTTAGTGAAATTAGCTAAGTGTGGACGTATTGGTTGTACAGTCAGACTTTCTTATTTTGATGTATGCATGGAGGCACCCATTTGCTGTATGTGAAGGCTACTACACAATGTTCCCACTTATAATGTTTTCATGTATGTCACCTCTTCTTGTAACTTGACAGAAGAATAATTCTTCAAGTTTCTTTTGGAAAATGTGTACCTCTGTATTAATAATGAGGCAAAAGTAAGGAATATCTCCTTTTTGGCAAGAGTTTTAAAATTATTGTTTTGAGAAACACTGGTTCACAATGTATCTTGAGCTTGTCTGGGTGAAATTACTGTGTACTTTGAACTTCTGGTTCAGTGTACAAGTCTCCCTTCCGATTGGGGAAGTTCTCAGTTATCATCTCTTACACCAACCTTCCCCCCCACCCATCCCTTTCTGAGCTTGTTCCTCTTCCTGTTGTCTGTTTAATATTTCAAATTTTCTTCATTCATCTTTAATCTCTTTTGAAGGTGATGCAAGTTATTAACTCTTCTTTGTTGATAATGTCTTGTGTTAATTTTAAGGTCACTGGTTCAATTTTTTACATCCAGTTTGGTGCTGAATTCTGCTGCTTTTTTTTTTTTAGCTTCTTCAGTTTTGTCTCATTTAATTCTTTAATTCCATCATTTTTTCTTAAAGTTTTTGAATTTCTCTTCCACTGATTTGCTCAGTTCGGTGAACATTAAGAGCATTGTTGCTCCAAAACCACCCTTTGGGAACACTGAAATTTTTTCTTATGTCCTCTAGGACTTTTCTGGACTTCTGTTCCCATCTGTTGATGCAGCCAAATTCCTCTGCTTTTTCATCATTCCTGAGGCCTCATGGGAATCAGGGGTGGAACTTGGAGTTCCAGGTGTTTTGAGCAGCAATCCAAAGCTCCCATTTATAATATCAAGCTAGTGCTGAGACTCTGTTCATATCGGGCAGCCACAAATGCATTGTGAAGGCTCTTAAATGTTTGCAAGATCACTCCTGGTAGTGCTGAAAGTGTTAAAAGATGAAACAAAACAAAGCCACAATCAACCTGAATTTAATAACCTTAGAGGTTCTGAATTATTTAAGGATGATGGTGTAAGAAATATTTTTTCAAAAAAATAAAAATTGATGGGTTAGTACCAGCAGACTTAGACTACAAGGAGTTCTAAAGGAAGCCCATCAGGTTGAAGGATAATGATATCAGATGGACGCTCATGTATTTAGCAAGTCATAAGTATGTTATTGTTCTATCTTAATTTATTTATTTTTTGCTTTTTTTGGGGGATCATACCTGGCGACACTCAGGGGTTACTCCTGGCTCTGCACTCAGGAATTACTCCTAGCAGGTGCTTGAGGTACCATATGGGATGCTGGTGATTGAACCCGGGCTGGCACAGGGGCGGCCACGCGTCAAGGCAAATGCTCTACCCGCTGGGCTATTGCTCCGACCCCCATTAATTTAAAAATCACAGAATATTTAAAGCATAAATTTTATTGCAACATTAAGTATAATAGAAGGAATGAAAGTGACCTGTGATGTCTTGTACTCACTCAAGTAAACTTGTTATAGTTAAACTATGTATTGTAAGTCCTTGGGATAATCACTTAATTTTTTTTTGCCTTGTCTTTGGGCCATACCTGACTGTGCTCAGGGCTTACTCCTTCTGCTGTTCTGGGTATAGAACTTGGGTCAGCCGATCCTAGGTTAGACTTTACACATTGTGCTATCTTTCTGCCCTGGAATAATCACTTTGTAAAGAAGCTATGAGACAACCATTTACAACTAAAATAAAATGAAATTTTAAAATATATTTGGTTAGCCCAAACTAAAACAGGAAAAAAAAAAGACACACAAGCAGAAAGCTTGCTAAGGAGGAGGTAGATTAATGGTAAGTCTCAATTCCACATTAATTTTTAACATAAGTGTAAATAGACCAGTCATTTGAATCAAAAGATACAGTCTGCATGTAGATGGGCACCAAGATCTAGCTATATGATTTCTGTGGAGATGCATTTAAAATATAGACACAGTGAAAATGAAAATAAATGTGAAGAAAAAAAATACACTAAGTAGTAAGGATACTACAGCTATTCTATATTGGTACAGAATAAGAAATATTACCAAAGGCAGAGATTACTAGAAATAAGACATTTTACAGTGTTGAAAGTGTTCATTACGGACACTGATTATGACTGATCACAAAGTTTTAAAATACATGAAGCAGAAAGGTACTAAAAAGATAAAATCAAAATTCACACTAGTTGGGGCCAGAGTGATAGCCCAGCGGGTAGGGCGTTTGCCTTGCAGCGCCGGCCTGTCAGCCGGCCTGGGTTCGATCCCCGCACCCCATATGGTCCCCGAAGCACCGCCAGGAGTGATTCCTGAGTGCAGAGCCAGGAGTAACCCCTGAGCATCGCCGGTGTGACCCAAAAAGCAAAATAAATAAATAAATAAAAATAAAAGAAAATTTGTCAGGGCACCCGTCGGGGTCCCGACAGTGCCGGGAAGCGAAGTTCCCTTCTACCTTGAAGCCGGCGAGGAACGGATGAAAACTCAGGAATCCGATGCAGTTTTAAAAGGCTTTACTTATCACAGGTTCAGGCATACAAATCAGCAAAAGGAAAAGCCCGGTGCTTAGGATTCCAGGCTAGAACCCCAGCCACGTGTAGGCCAAGATGGCGACCACCACGTTAAAGGAGAAAAAGCTTCCAAGGGGAATGAGCGCGCACAAGGAGAGATCCCACAAAGAAGAAGGCCAAAAGCCAAAAGCCAAAAGCCGCGGGAGCCAAAAAGCTGAAGGCTGAGGAACCAAAAGGCAAAAGGTGAAGGGGCCTCAAGTCAGCCCCTTATATACACCAAAAGTAACCCAATCGGGAGGTTGTCATGCCAACAAAGAACCCTAAACAGAGTATAGTGCCACACCCTATTGTAGGTATAAACAAAGGTTACACCAAGGACTAATCCCGAGATTATCTCTTATGTAAAACACTGGAGAGAGAGGGGGCTGATATAAAGTAATACATCTTAACTTCATGAGCTTCATGTAATCTAGATGGTACCCACAAGGTCCTTCTTACTATTATCTGCACCAGGGTGATTCTGAGTATCTTGTTCTCATGTACTGAAAGGGTCATACTCGCCTGCTTAGAGCAAACTAGTATGATCCTTCCTATAGTCTACCTTTTAGTCTCAGCGTAGCCAGGGTGGTAGTCTCCTGGTAAATTCCTAACTGTCCCACGTTGGGTGCAGTGGGTATAAAGAGGAGCTGTGCCCAATCTAGAAAACATAGAAGTCTTAGTAGATGTATAAGTCAGAAGTTATTCAATCAAGGTGACTTCTGTAACTGCCACACCCCTCTAGAAGTGTTTACATAGAAGAGAGATCTCATTAGAATGAACATTGGCTTTAATAAGATTAAGCTGGGAGTGAGCAAAACAACAAAACTCCCAGATTAACTAAACATGTCCTCCAACAAAAATTCACACTAGTTGCTTTATACCTTGACAACTTCTGTCCTCGTTGCAACCCAGATAAAATTGGGTAACATGAAATAACAAAAGCGGCTGGAGATGGTACTAGAGGGACTGTGCGTTACCTCCTGTGCGCCTCTCTCTCTCTCTCTCTCTCTCTCTCTCTCTCTCTCTCTCTCTCTCTCTCTCTCTCTGCCCCTCTGTGCTCTTTTCAATAAGTATTGTTTTAGATACAGAAATTAATTATTTGTCATTGCTCTGCAAAATATCTCCTGCAAAATATTCTCACAGTGGTTGAGGTGGGAATTTCATGAGACCTTTTAGAATTCTATTTGGAGTGACCAGAGCGATAGATAGTACATGAGTTAAGATGCTTGACTTGCAAACAGCCAGTCCTGATTCATACCAGCCACTAGGTATGGTCCTCTTGGTACCACCAGGAATTAACGACTTAGCTCGAGTCAGGAGTCAGGAGTAAGCTCTGAGCACTGCTGGATGTGGGCCTAAAAATAATAGTAGTGAAATCATAATCATAATCATAATCATAATGTGCAATGTCTCTGTTGAACACAAGATGGCAAAAGTAGTCACAGTATTTGCAAAAAAAGTGAACCTGTGTTTTTCAATACGGTGATAACATTGTTTTCCCCTTCATTGATTTTAAAGCTAGTAAAATTATATTCAACCCACAAAAAATTATCTACAACCCACTGTTGGAGGTCAGATCTAGCTAATCTGGGAGCTTTGTTGTTTTGCCCACTCCAGCTTAATCTATTTAAGCCAAGGTTCATTCTAATGAGACCTCTCTTCTATGTAAACACTGCTAGAGGGTGTGGCAGTTACAGAAGTCACCTTGACTGAATAACTTCTGACTTATACATCTACTAAGACTTCTATGTTTTCTAGGTTGGGCACCCACTGCACCCAGCGTGGGACAGTTAGAATTTACCAGGAGACTACCACCCTTGCTGTGCTGAGACTATAGGAAGACTACAGGAAGGATCATACTAGTTTGCTCTAAGCAGGCGAGTGTGACCCTTTTAGTACACGAGAACAAGATACTCAGAATCACCCTGGTGCAGATAATAATAAGAAGGACCTTGTGGGTACCATCTAGATTACATGAAGCTCATGAAGATGTATTACTTTATACCAGCCCCTCTCTCCAGTGTTTTACATAAGAGATAATCTTGGTAGAAAGGATTAATTAGACCTTGGCATAACCTTTGTTTATACCTGCAGTAGGGTGTGGCACTACACTGTGTTTAGAGTTCTTTGTTGACATGACCCTCCCGGTTGGATTACTTTGGTGTATATAAGGGGCTGACTTGAGGCCCCTTCACTTTTGACCTTTGGGCCTTTGGTTTGAGGCTCTTTATGTTCCTGGGTGAGCAGATGCTTCATTCCCATCAGGTCATGGGAATGAGGTCTATAATTGTTACTGATATTTGGCATATCAAATACAACATGGGTAGCTTGCCAGGCTCTGCTGTGAGGGTGGGATACTCTTGTAGTCGCCTCTCATCTCGTGCATTTATTTATGAACCTTGCTTTGCGGCTGGGCTTGTGATCAGCTCTTCTGCTGGGTGGAGCTCTGATGAGCTGGGGAGTCGGATGTGGAAAATGGCAGCCCTCATTGTGTGGGGGTTCCTCTGGCTTCTTTCGAGGCTCTGCTGGGATGGTGGGCCAGGGCTAGAACCCGCCTTCTCCACCGGTGCTTCATGATCAACTGGGCATAGGGAGAAGCTGGTAGCAGCTCTGCCCCATGCATGTGAGTCTCTAGATCAGGCATGCGTGGGCTGGGCTTGAAAAAAACTGCTGTAGGGTGGGACTCTGACAAGCCAGAATTGTGATCAGCTCTTCTGCTGGGTGGAGCTCTGATTAGCTGGGGAGTCTGGATGTGGAAAATGGCTGTATGTGGAGACTACTTTTATTTACAGGGAATTCTGAGTATCAGTTGTTCAGCTGAGACAGCAAACAAGAGTGTTTTCCCCTTCCTAATGCAGTTCTCTTCCAGGGCAGTGATAGAATGGAAATATTACTGCCTTGTGTGTTTATGAATATGTTCTTCCAAAGTTAGTACACAGTGTTTCACTTTTCCCGTCTGCTTGGAGGATATTTCTGCACATCTTGTAAACAGAGACACTGTCTTTGTCTCTTTGGGTTGGTGGTTTTTTTTTTTTTTTTTTTTTTTTGCTTTTAGGTCACACCCAGCGATGGTCAGGGTTACTCCTGGCTCTGTGCTCAGATATCACTCCTGATACTGTGTGGGGGACCATATGGGATGCAGGGATCAAACCCGGTCAGCTGCATGCAAGGCAAACGCTCTACCTCCATGCTATCACTCTGGCCCCTCTTTGGGTTGTTTGCTTAGCTTGTGCCCCAACAATAGAGAACTATTGCACCTTTTTTTTTTTCTTTTTGTGTCACACCTGTTAATGCTCAGGGGTTAATCCTGGCTCTGCACTCAGGAATTAGTCCTGGCGGTGCTTGGGGGACCATATGGGATGCGGGATCGAACCGGGTCGGCTACTGCAAAGCAAGCACCCTCCCTGCTGTACTATCACTCCAGTCCCCTGCATCTGTTTCTTAGGAAAAGAAAAGATGAATGAGTATAATAAAAATATAGTGTCCTTCCAGAAAGGACAGGCATACATACTTCCTGCATTCTTTAAGAGATTCCAGTTTCCTAAGTTCTCTTCTGACATGTGACCTATATGAGTTTACAGGGTCATCTTTCTACGTAATATATCTCTGTGGGAATTGGGATCCAATAAACCCTGCAAATGTTGACATTCTGGGCACTAATTTTGTGTTTGTTTGTTTGGGGGCCACACCCAGCAGTTCTCTGGTTACTACTCTTGGTTCTGTACTCAGGGATCACTCCTGGTGGTGCTTAGAGCATCGTGTGGGTTGCCAAGGATTGAACCTGGGCCCATAACATACAAGGCAAACTCCTCACCTGCTATAGTATAGCTCTGGCCCTCTGGCCACCACTTTTAATGTGAGTTCTGAACTGTCCTTGGCCTCTGAAACAGGAGCTCACAGTATCTACCAGGATTCAACGAACAAGCAGACTGCAATTAGCTTATAAGGATGATGACATATCTCACTTTTTGTTCTTAATAGTGTGAAAAAAAATTATGATTTGTTCAGTAGGATTGTTGGGAAGGGCACCTGCTTCAAGTTTGTTTATTTTTTAAAGTTCCTTTATCATACTGTTTCTCCTTGCTTTACTATAGGATTTGTTTATAATGTCAGTCCGTATATGGAGTATCACCCTGGTGGAGAAGACGAACTCATGAAAGCAGCAGGAGCAGATGGTACTGAACTTTTTGATCAGGTAAGAAGCTGAAAGTGATTATAGCCATTGTTCTTAGATTGAGCAGTGTGACGTGTAAAAAATATATAATTGCATAAATTGCTCTTAGCTTGAATTTTTGAAATTTTGGAAGGTGCTTACAAGTAACAGCTGTTCATTTTGTTTGCCTTTGAATTTTCTAAATTTCAAAGGCAATTTTTAAAAATAATTCTATTTATTTATTTATTTATTTGCTTTTTGGGTCACACCCAGCAATGCTCAGGGGTTACTCGTGGCTCTGCACTCAGGAATTACTCCTGGCTGTGCTCGGGGACCATATGGGATGCTGGGGGATCGAACCCGGCTGGCACAAGCCGGCCACGTGCAAGACAAACGCCCTACCTGCTGGACTATCGCTCCAGCCCCTTCAAAGGCAATTTAAACTGTGATTAGGACAGTGCTTGTAAGTTCTCAAAGCCGCCTCTTGTGGCAGGTGTTTTTTTTTTTTTGTTTTTTTAGTTTATTATGGTAATAATTATGATTGGCTTATGGGAGGCAGGAGGAGTTAGAGGGAAAGCACAAGTCACATACCGTTTATGTGCTGACCTGTCCTGTCATCCGAAACATTGCCTCTGATCTCAGGATACTGCTGGGGTTGGCCTTCACAGCAACAACAACAGATCCTTTGCTTAATGGGTGCTTGATAACCTGTAGACATAACAGCTCATGGTGTTCTCTAATCACAACACATCTCCCTTTCACATTTCCCTATTTCTGGTGGTCTGAACATGAAGACAGCTTGCCTTCACGCATTACACGTCAGTGTTGTCACTATCAAATATCTGTGGTGATGTCTTTAAATATTATCCTTTGGTATCTAATCGAGCAAATCGATGATGAAGGGGATGACAGTGATACAGTGATCTAATTGAGACTCAGAAACATGGGGCAGAGCTGCTACCGGCTCTCCCTGTGCCCAGCCAGTTCAGGAGGTGCCTGGAGGGATGGCAGGTTCTAGCCCTGGCCCGCCACCCCAGCAGAGCCTGCTAAAAGCCAGACGATCCCCCAACTCCATGAGGGCCGCCATTTTCTACATCCGGACTTCCCTCTCTTCAGAACTTCACCCAGCAGAAAAGCCTATCACAGCCCAGCTCATGCGGTTCATCAATAAATGCTGGAGATCAGAGGTGACTACAAAGTCAAGAGTATGCCTTCCGCACAGCAGAGCCTGGCAAGCTACCCGTGTCATGTTTGATATGCCAAATACCAGTAACAATTATAGACCTCATTCCCATGACCTGATGGAATGTTTTGAGTTCTTTATGTTCCTGGGGTGAGCAGATGCCCTTGGGCTCTACTAGCATGAGACAGGACATATGGAGATGTTACTGGGTGCCCGCTCAAGCAAATTGATGATGAGCGGGAAGACAGTGAAACAGAGATTCAGTGATATCTAATCACTGTCTTAGATGAAACCAGAATGATCTTTTTGTAGTCCAGCTTTTCTAATACTGCCCTGTATCTTTTTGCATTGATACCAATTTAGGTGACATGTCATCCAAATTAGTTTTTCTTAAAGATGCTTGTTTAAGCACCTTGTTCTATAACTGTTAGAGGCTTAGTTTCACTATAGAATGTAATTAAAATAGTTTGTCTGGCATTTGAGGCCCCCAAAATACTTTTATCAAGCTAGATATTTTCTTATATATATTTTTTCTTGAACAAACTAAAATACTTTAGTTTGTTCCATTTTCCCACCACTTACATGAATTGAAGTCTGGTTTTATAATTGAGAAATTCCATTACTTTGCTTATTTATTAATTGTGGTCAATCCCATAGTTTCTGAGATAACCTGTATGCACTAGTAGATATACCAAAGTATTTGGAAAATGCAGTTTTATTTAGTAAGTGTCCATTTATACTTACTTATTTTTTTTAATGTATTTGCTACATTAGTGTACATTTATTCCAAAACATATGGTCAGGACTCTGATACAGTATTAATGATGATTACTTTAGTGATTTTGTTGTGCTTTGTTGAGTAATATTGTGTTCCTTTACTGATTATTTATAATTAGGCATTTAGGTTGTTTGCAATATTTTAAAAAAAATTTTTTTTCCCATTACACTTTATATAAACACTGTGGTTGCAGAGTTGTTCGTGATTTGTTACATTCAGTGTACCATCACCAGTCCCACCACCATTGCGCCTTCCCACCACTGTTTCGTCCAATTTTCCCACCCACCCCATAAGCCTGCCCCGTAGCAGGCCCTCGATAATTTATTTTATATTGCTTGTCATAATTTGCTATAAGAACAATCAAAACATGTTTCCTCAGAAGAAAGTTGGTGAAGTCATGTGTATCTCACCATGAACCTATTAAGGGTTGTATAAGAGATTACTAAGATGTTAGTGGTTAAGCCTTCCGTGTTGATATTCTATTAATCGAGATTGGAAGCCATCTACACTACATTCCATCCATTCTGGTGTGCTACTACTCCTGGTTTATCAGTGTCGCTGCAGCTGTGCATTCCAGGAAGTCCAAAATTTTTAATGAGGTGATACAGGTGGAGTTGGAATTTTTTTCATTATACCACCATGATATATACAGTTTACAAAACTGCTCATGATTAGGTTTGAGTCATACAGTGTTACAGCACCCATCCCTTGACCAGTGTACATTTCCCACCACCAGTGTCCCCTGATTCCCTCCCCCCAGCCTGCCTCTGTGGCAGGCACTTTGCCCTCTTCTCTCTCCTCCCCCCCTTTTCCCTCCCTTCCCTCTGTCTCTGTCTCCATTTCTGTCTCTGTCTCTCCCTTCTCTTACACATTGTGGCTTCGCATACATTTAGGGGTTACCATATATATCCCTTTGCTCACATTCTATGCTCAGTTCTAGGCTGGTGTTACCATTTCCAACATTATTAGTACACTGTTCCCTTCTCTGTCTTACCTAACCTCTGACTCCCGCATACTTGCAGTAGATTCCAACCACAAGTCCTCCTGATCCATGTTTTGCCTGGCCCTGGATATTAGTATCATGCTATTTTTTTATATCCCACAAATGAATACAGTTATTCTTTTTTTGTTTATTTAATTTTTTATTAAATATTTTATTATACCACCGTGAGATATACAATTACAACGCTGTTCATGTTTGGAGGTCGGTCACAAGTGCCAGCACCCCCCTCCACCAGTGCCCATTCCACACCAAGTCCCCAAATTCCTCCACCTCCCATAGCCTGCTAATGGCAGATTTTTATCTTTTTCTCTTCTTTTTCCTACCCATGGGGTCTATGGCCATTTTTTGCCTGAATACAGTTATTCTAGATCTGTCCTTTTCCCTCTGGCTGATTTCACTCAACATGATATGGACTTGAATTTTTAACTGGGTTGCTGTGTGTGTGTGTGTGTGTGTGTGTGTGTGTGTGTGTCTGCTGCTGCTCTTCAAGAAGTGCAGGAGGATCTTGCTACATGCATCTTTGTGTGCAAATATTTTTTGAGGTAAATTGTCAGATTGTTTAGTGGAAAAAAGTAGCTGTTGTAAGTCTTCTAATGCAAATTGAAAAGTCTCCTTTAGAATGGTGTTTTTTTCATTTAATTTCCACCAGTAAATTTTGCAACAAGTACTGTCATTTACTTTTTTGAAGTGACAATCTCTTTTTTTTTTTTCATTTTCAAGAAAATGTCAGATATCCCTGTCTGAGTAACTGGTTTGTGTACGAGTCATTTTAGTGGCCTTTTTAAGAAAACTGTCCAGTTGAATTTGTAATTCAAACAGTTACTGAAGAGTTCCTCTGGACTCTCATTTTACTTTGCAGAAGTATTTTTTGAGGACTCACCATTTTATCATACTGGATATTTAAAAAGTAAAAAAGAATAACACAATAACAAAGGCTGTAATTTTTATTATTTATTTCTAGTGAAGAAGGGTGGTTTTTGTTTAATTAAACTTGCTTAGAAAGATGTGAGAGGATAAAAAGAGAGGAAATAAAGTGTTGCAAGCACAGACTTTTCCAGAGTGGACATAAGTGAACAGTGAAATAAAGAGACAAGCAGTGAGATACATGTGCCAGAAAGAACAGGGGCTTGAAGAGCAAGCCAAGGGGTGAGTTTTTTAAATTTTTTTTTCTTTATCTCAATGGAGATTCTTTAATGAATCCCCTGCCTCTTTGTCTTCTGATGGTGAAGATATGATTTTAGTACATTTTGATTACTGTAAGATCCCAGCAGTTTTGTTGTTCACAGAGCAGATGTCAAAAAGAAAACAAAAAGACAAAATCTTAGTGTTATCAAAAAAATCCCAAAATCTTAGTATTATCAAAATCTGAAGCCGCTGTTATATCTGAAAGAGTGTCTTGCACTTCCAGAAATCCCTAGACAGTACTCTAGTGTATTGTTCTAAACCAGAGATTCCCAAACTGATTTGACCTACCCTCTCTCTTTTTTAGAAACAATTGCTCAATTCCTTGTAAATTTAAAGGAACTAACTGAAAGTGACCTTACGTCATGCTGGACCATTCCAGTAGCCACCACCACCTCATCGTGTGTGTGTGTGTGTGTGTGTGTGTGTTTGTTCTCATACTCCATTAAACAGTGGAAACACTGTTTAAGCAATCCCTGTCTATGTTACCCTTCTATCAGTCCATGTTGGCTAATTCAATCTGATGCTTAACTTCTCATAGCAATGTACATAGAGTCAGTCATGATACTGTCATTTATTTCCCATATCAGGTTCATCGATGGGTCAATTATGAGTCCATGCTGAAAGAATGTCTGGTTGGCAGAATGGCAGTCAAGCCTGCGGTTTGTAAAGGTGAGTGGTGCCAGTCTTAAGCTGGCATTGAATGCTAGGATCTCACCACCATTATCCCATGGTCTTGTCCTCCTGCCTCCTACCCCAAACCTTTATAGTTCTCTTGAATATATTTCAGGGTTGTTTCCATTGGACTTGCTCTAATCCCTTGCTTTTATTCTTCATACTCTTAAATAAGTGCAGTTATCCAGTATTTGTCTTTTTCTTCTCAGTTCATTTCACTTAGCATGACTCCTGCCGTTGCATTTAATTTGCAGTAGGCTTCAAGATTAAGCTCTTCTCATAGCTGAGTAGTATTCTGTTGTGTTTATATATCACACTGTTTTTTTTAGCAAGGACTTTTTTCTTTTCCCTTCCTTTTTAATTGAATCCCATTGAAATACCCAGTTACAAAATTGTTCATGACTGGGTTTCAGGCGCATATATAACAGTTTCTTTATCCACATAATCTGTTGTTGGGAATTTAGGTTGTTTCCAGTTCTTCTAAATATTACAAATAATGCTGCATTGAATATAGGTATCATATGTTGTTTTGGATTAATGTTTTGTATTCATGATTTAAATGATACTGGTAGTGGAGTTAATTACCAGGTCAAATTATTTTTGTATTTTTGAACTTTCTATACCATTTTCCTTAGAAGCTAAACCAAGGAACAATTCGACCAGGAGTGAATTAGCATCTTTCTTTTGCCACAACCCCACCATTAACTATTTTTTGGGCTTTTTAATATAGACAGTTCTCACTGGTGACATTTTGATTTGCATTTCCTTGATGATCAGTGATAATGATTTTTTTTCCTCAAGCCTCTTAACTGTTTTTATATCAATCTACAGCCCAGAAATAAACTTTCATGCCTGGGTAGTTCATTTACGACAAAGGGCTAGGTATATAAGTGGAGCCAGGAGAACCTCTTCAACAAATTCGAAAGACCCAATCACAAAAAAGGAAACTTCTCAACGAATGGAAAGGTTAATCCAAATTGGATTAAAAGTTTTAAAGTTATGATGCTTCTTTTATAAAATACATTGAAGAAAACATAGGATTCTCCAGGGTCTTAATCATATATATATATATATGTATATATGTATGTATATATTTTCAAAATTCAGAAAAGATTTTATTAAAATGTTAGGAGGAAGAAATGGACAGAGGAGCATTCTTCTGAGCAGAATTCTCTCTCCAAGATCTTAACGTCAGATGTAACCTTCAGTGTGACCCCACTATTAAAGAAAGCAAAAGCAGAAATAAACAATGATACTGCACCAGACTTAAAATCTTTTGCTCTGCTACATAAATGAGGCTCAGAGTTAAAGACCACACTAATTAAATGAGACTCAGAATTAAAGAGTCTCATGAGTATTGAGAGAAGACATTCATATATCATGAATGATATATGAATATATATGTATACTCTATGAGTATTGAGAGAAAACAATACTCTGTGAGTATTGAGTCTCATGAGTATTGAGAGAAAACATTCATATATCATTCATCAAAGGACTAATCATCCAAGATACACAAAGCACTCTCAAAGTTCAGTAATAGTAACACCACAAACAACCCCATCATAAAATGGGGAGAAGAGCTATAAAGACAATATGCCAAGATACCATAAAGATGGACTGAAAATTTTAGGTCTTTAGTAGGAATACTTTAGCTTAATCCTTTACTATGGAAGGAAGGAGCAGAAGTTCTCTTGAGTAACTCCTTTGACATACAGATTAGGAAAAATTGGTTTGTTCAGTCTGATTATTCCATTTATATAGAGTGCTCTCTTTTGTAATTCAAGGTCTATTGGCAGAGGCCTTCATCAGCAGTAGGCCTTACCTAGCTATGAACTCAGCTCCAGCTCCAAAGTTTATTGGCTTTGCAATCTTTGGGCCACTTTCTCTCTTTGAGCCTCAGTTTTTAATTTTGACAGTGACTCAGCGGACTAAGAATCAGTAAAGCTTACACCATGAATGTGATACTCAAAGGGATTATTATCTTCACTTCTTCAAACAAGAGTGGGTAGACTTGGCCTGTCACCCCAATCAGGCAGATCAATTAGACAGCTTTCCTAACACATGGCCTGTCAAAGTCTAACCCTAAACTTCCCCAGGAGTGAGAGAAGTTCCTGCTGCTTTCCTGTTAAATAACCTGTTATGGTAATGATCAATTCTGCATCTTAGTGGAACCTTGTGCTGTTGCTCTGCCTGAAACTTGCACTTTTAGTAATGCTATGTGCCAGTCCTTGAAACCAGGTGTAGCAAATGCCAGTTAGGTGTGCACAGACCAGTAGGCCATTACATTTTGACACCAGACAGGGAAGTTGCCGGGACTGTATTTGTGTTGTAGATGCTGCTTGTGAAGCTAAAGTCCTTGATGAGGATCTTTAGTGGAAACAATCATAACTCTCTTGTGGCAGGTCAGATCCCCTTCCCTCACTTTTCCAAAGTCCCCTTCGCCTTCCTTTTTTTCAGTGGGAGAAAAACTCTAGCCTCTTACGAA
Organism: Cryptotis parvus; assembly: GCA_021461705.1. Classification (NCBI taxonomy): domain Eukaryota; kingdom Metazoa; phylum Chordata; class Mammalia; order Eulipotyphla; family Soricidae; genus Cryptotis; species Cryptotis parvus. Next base: position 44,971 of record JAJIBD010007721.1, on the reverse strand, counting down.
TTTCTGTTTCATATAAGGACAGCCTATGTGTCCATGAGTGCTAAGGAACCTGAGTGCCCATAACACTGTTGCTACAAAACCAGTAAGCAATGCATTGTGTACCCCAAAGGCAAACAAGTGTCGGCTTATTGGCTGATTGAGTCTGCTTTCTAGTTTTTCAGGGAATGCTCAGAATATGAGCTCTCTGAAAGAACGTTTGGTTTTGCTCAGAATAAATTTAGGCTGTCTCTTATAATCAGAGTCATTTTGCTGGAAATTTTCCAAACCAGTTTACTTTTGTAACCAATCCCTTTCCTCTTAATTGATTCCTAAGTTCACTGATTCATTGCCAGTAGAAGATACAATCTTAACTAAAATTTCTAAATTTTTCCTCATCCTGAATGTTGTATATCTTATTTACACAATCTGTACTAAAGGTCATACATTCTTTGGTGATACCATTCAGAGTAATCAAAAAGTATGCCAGGTTCCTCGGGCTTCTGTTTCATAGTAAACATGAAATTAGTAAAAAGACTTTGCTCATTTTCTTCCTTCCTCCCTAGAAATGAAAAACAGATAATCCTCAAAATGCTTGACTAAATTCAGAAACAACATTTAATATGAGCATATTAGTTCACGTGGAAATCCTCTGGTACCAGAATTGAAAAAAAAAAAAAAATTAGGTTGACACAGCAATCTGTAGTGACAGACTAACCTCTGAGCTCTCTCTCTGGGACCTAAGAATTACACAGTAATTTTATTATCTTGGTATAGTAATCTAAAAAAGAAGGCACACCTGGCAGCACTCAGGGCTTACTCTTGCTTCTGCACCCTGGGATCGCTCCTGGCAGGGTGTGGGATGCATACCACAGCTGTCTATTGAACCTGGGTCAGCTGCATGTAAGGCAAGCACCTTCCCCTGCTATAAGATCTTGGATCAGTAAAGCAGATACCTGCTGAGAATGCTGCATGTGGCTTGAACTCTTTTGTTTTGGAACCAAACCCAGTTGTGTTTGGGTCTCTGTAGTTCTGGGAATTCAGTCAGGGCCTCCTGCTTGCATAGCATGTACTCTAGTTCCTTGAACCATCAAGAGTATTTGGACCTCTTGAAGGTCTGTATGATGCGTGATGGAAGGTGTCTTATCTACGTTTACCTTGTTCATGAGGTATGATAGGGGAGAGGGAAGAGAAATTTTCTCAGAATTGTAACTACAGTCCTGTCCATCTGAGAGTTGGGAATTTAAGATTACTTAAATGGTCTCAGAAACCAAATCAAGAAATTAAATGCTGTCTCATTACTTGTTTTCAAGTTGTGCACAAAAATTTTAATGGTGGAATACATTTTAAACTTAAATCCCTCAGAATTCCCATAGGTGTTGATCAGAAGAGTTTTAATACATAATAAAAAAAACATAGGAACAGCAGAATTTAACTCCTAGAGCTTCATTATTTATATGTAGGATTAAGAGTATGTTTGACATGTTTTGAAAAATAACTATATTTGTGATGAAAAATAAGAATACATATGATGAAAAGTAAGAATATATATGATGCTTATGTTCTATGTTCTTGTGATAGCATAAGTAAAAAGAAAGAAAATGCAAAAAACAGGCATACAGAATTCACCAAGATCCAAATAGTAGTACTAGAAATAAAAAAGGAGCTGGTGTGAGTCAGAGTTTAGTCATAGAAGTAGAACTGAACTTAGAAATTTTGAACTCATTGAACTCAGAACTTTTATAGATGATGGCACAGAAAAGAATCAAAAGAGATAAAAGGAGACAAAAATGAGAAGGATAGAATAATAAGAGCTAACATGTCGGTGTTTCCAGAATAAAATAGTAATGATAGTGAAGCAGTGACCAGATCTTAGGGATAATGACTGAGATTTTTACAGAGTCAATAAACCATCCTTAAGTTCAGTAAGTCCAAATGCAAATAAGATATATAGAGGAAATTCCCGCCTAGATAGTTTGATTTAAACTTCAGGACAGCAAAGACTATGAGAAGATATGAAAAGCAGCCAGAGTGAGAAAGAGTTTGAAAGCAAAACAAGTGAGTTATACCCCAACCCTAGACTAGTGACTTGAAAATGCTGAGAAAATATAACCAACATCTTTAAACCATTTCATTTCAAGATAAAGCAAAGATATTTAGGACTACAGGGTGAAAACTCTCTCTAACACACACACACACACACACACACACACACACACACACACACACACACACTCACACAGACCATGAATCTAAGAGAATAATCATGGGGAAAATTTCAAACTAAACCCTAAACAAAATTAATTTAATTTTTTTTTTTTTTTTGCTTTTGGGTCACCCAGATGCTCAGGGGCTTACCGGCTATGCACTAGGGGGGGGGGGGGGGGGGGGTGGGGCGGCGGGCGGGCCAGGCGCGGGCACCCGCTGGGCTCGCTCCAGCCCCAATTATTATTATCAACTGGTTCAGAGGAATGCAAACACATTTCTAATCCAGAGTGATAGAAGAACTCTGAGGTACTGTGAATTCACAAATTAAAAGGTTTCCCTTTTTATTGTTTTGTTGTGTTTGTTGATTTGGTTTTGGAGCCATACCTGGTGGTGCTCAGAGTATACTCCTGGCTCTGCATCAAGGGATTACTCCTGGTGAGGATCATGGGACCTTATGGGTTACCAGTAATTAAACCCGGTTGACTGTATGCAAAGGCAAGCGCCCTGCCCACTGTATTATATCTCTGGTCCAAAACCTTTTCTTTTCTTTTTTTTTTCTTTTTCTTATTTTTTAACATTTTGGTTCCCACCTGGCAGTGCTCAGGGGTTACTCTTGGCTCTGCACTCCAGAATTACTCCTGGCAGTGCTCGGGACCATATGGGATGCCGGGGATTGAACATTGGTTAAGTGCAAGGCAAACACCCCACTCACTGTACTATCACGCTGGCCCCACAGGTTTGTTTTTTTAACACTTCTTTCCAGCCTTGATGTTGATTTCTAAGCAGCGTCTTCTCTGTAAAGAATACAACTTTCCATAGACTTGCCTGAGTTTAATCTCATTTCTTCTCATAAGCCCTTTAGCATTCAGGTATCACTTAAGAAATAGGAGTGCTGTTACTTGGCAGAAAATGGGTCTTAAGAATAAAACATCTTAATATTATTATGGGGATCTTTTCAGAGAACCTAGAGCATAAGAAGTTACTGATCATAAGAAGTTACAACTGTAAGTTACAGTTACAGGGCCAGAGAAATAGTCTGGCAGGTAGGGCATTTGCCTTGCACGTGGCTAACCCGGTTTGATCCTGGCATCCCATATGGTCCCATATGGTAGGTATAAAGAGGAGCTGTGCTCAATCTAGATAACATAGAAGTCTTAGATGTATAGTAAGTCAGAAGTTATTCAGAGTCAAGGTGACTTCTGTAACTGTCACACCCTCTATTAGTGTTTACATAGAAGAGAGATCTCATTTAATGAACCTTGGCTTAAAAACATGTAAGTCGATTAAACTGTGAGTGGGTAAAAGGACAAAGCCGAGCTGAGCCTGTCATCCAACAATGGTTTGTTCTATTCTCAAAAGGTATCAATAATGAATAAAAGGAGAAACTTTAAAAAAGGGAAGCTTTAGTTACTGACTATTTGTGGGACACTTTTTTTTTCTTTTTTGGGTCACACCCTGTAGTGCTCAAGGGTTACTCCTGGCTCTGCACTCAGGAATTACTCCTGGCGCTGCTTGGGGGACCATATGGGATGCCGGGAATTGAACCTGGGTTGGCTGCATGCAAGACAAAAGCACTACCCGCTGGACTGTTGCTCGGGCCCCTGTGGGCCACTTTATTATTTGAAAAAGATGAAGTAATTTTTATCTTTGCCTGCATTCTAACTCCTTGCTGTCATTATTGTAGCTCACTCACCATAACTGGTTTTTTAGCATATTCTAATATGCCTAAATTAAAATGTGCAGTAGTGTGAAATGCATACTAGATTCCAGGACTTAGCATGAAGCAAAAAAATATAAAAATGTCATAGTTTTAATGTTGATTACATGTGAAAATGATAATATTCTGTTTATATTTTGTTAACATTTTTATAACTAAAGTGTATTTTATGACATGAATGAAGCAGGGACAATTGTGAATCTAATTGATTAGAAGTCAGGAAATAAAAAGTTGAAAGCATTACTGGGGATGTAACTGGTAGAGCACATGACTTTGCATAGATGAAGTTCCAAGCTCCATTCCTAGTACCCCATGCTGGCCTCTCCAACCAAGTCCTCCCCAGAATAGAAAGTTTTGATGTAAATATTTGTATTGCCTTTCAGTCTACCACTTGGATATTATGTTTGCTTGTCATTTTTAAGGATCGATCTCAATTAAAGAGAAAGTAAGATATCTTTCTTTAGAATTTTAGCATGTTTTTTTTTCAAAGGCATAAAGAGAAGAATATCCTCCAAACACAATAAACCATGTAATGATAAGCAAACAATTGCTAAGGAAGGCTTAGCAGTCCTCAGATATGAAATTTGCATGAACATCTCGACTCGGTCTTAGAAAAAAAGATGTTGAAAAAAGAAAGTCTTGATTTCAAGTTAGTATTAATATATTCTCTGACCTTTTTGCATTATCTGTCGTTTTTTTCTCACTCACTGTGCAGACACTCGAGAGGAAAAGAAAGTCTTAAATGGTAAGTCTTATCCATTTAAAGCAAAAAATGGAATCGTACTCAAATGATGATACGTACAGTATCATCAGAGTTATCCCTGGATATTTAGATAGTTTATGTATGAAAAGTGACTTTTTTCATACAGATTTGACAGAAAGTTCTTATGATCTAGGCATTGTTCTCTTCAGTGACATCTCTGATGTGTTTTTAACTGTTTTCACTTGGAATGAGCTGTGTCTGAATAATGAAGATTTATCTGAGAAGTGCAATCGTAGGTGGTTTTGATCATGAGGATGTAACAGTATGATTGCAAGGCCAGTCTCCTGCATACCTATATAAGATCACTTTGTGTATGTGCAGCTGTTGACCAAAATGTTGAGTAACACATAAGTTATACTGTGTGATTACTTCAGCCCTCAGAAGCAAGAATGAGCCGCAGGGGTGGTGGGCGCCTCCAGTATTGGCAAGCAGATGTTGAGTCACCTCCTTATCTACACTACTTCTCTGGGATCTGCATTTCTGGTCTCTTCAGTCTTTCAAGTATGACTTGAAATTATGACAGATACTCCCTGCTTCTCCAGAAGAATTGTGGCATTCTTGTTTACTGAAGTTAGGCAGAGGTCAAGGCTGTTTTAGCCTTGACCTATATATACAGGCAAATGCTGTTTTTTTTTTTCTTACTTGAATCATCACAAATTACAGAGTTGTTCAACACTAATTTTCAGGCACACAGTGTTTCTACGCTAGTCCCTTCACCCGTGTGATCTTCCTCCACCAATGTCTCCATTTAACTGTGCACTTTTCCCCCCTGCCCTGCTGCCCTAAAGTTCCCTTCCTTAATGTATACAGCCCTACCTTCATCCCTACCCTAGTGGCAGGCATTCTACTAAAGACCAATTCTGCTCTTCATTTGAATTTTGGGTATTGCTTTGGGTGTTTGTTACTCCTCTAGGCAAATTCTTTATTTCCCATGAAAAGACTTGAGAGATCATTCTGTGTCTGTCCCTGACCCTCTGCCTAACTTCAGTAAACATGGTATTCTCCAGATCCATCCATGTAGAAGCAGATTGCTGATTTCATCTTTTCATAAAGTGAGCAGTAGCATGGCATGTATATATACCGGAGCTTCTTTATCCAAGCCTCTGTTCTTGGACATTTAGGTTGTTTCCAGATTTCGTCTATAGTAGATAGTGTTGCAGTGAGCATAGGGTGCAGATGTCTTTCCTGCATTGTGCCTTTGGCCTTTAGGGTATATTCCAAGGAGTGAAACTGTTGAGTCACATCAAAGCTCAATTGCTAGTTTTTGGAGGAATGGCCATATTGTCTTTCAAAAAGCCTGAATCAGTTGGCATTGCCACCTGCAGTGAAATGTGTCCCTTATTTCCCACATCCTCGCAACAACATTAGTTGTGAGCAAAATAGAATCAGACATTACAGAACTAAAGAACTTGATAGGTGAAATGAAAAACTCACTGGATGGCCTCAGCAGCATAATAAAAGTAGGTGATGACAAAATCAGTGAGCTCCAAAATGAGACACATAAAACCTCTAGACAACAGCAGAAGATGGGGAGGGGGGAACTCAAAATAAATGAATTGCAGACAAAAGAATTTTGGGAGAAATTCAAGAGGAGCAACATAAGAATCATCGATATCGCAGAGGACCAGGGAAGCAATTCCAATAAAGAATAGGGGGCTGGAGCAATAGCCCAGTGGGTAGGGCGTTTGCCTTGCACGCGGCCGGCCTGTGCCGGCCTGGGTTCGATCCCGGCATCCCATATGGTCCCCCGAGGCATCGCCAGGAGTAATTCCTGAGTGCAGAGCCAGGAGTAACCCCTGAGCATTGCCGGGTGTGACCCAAAAAAGCAAAAAAAAAAAAAAAAAAAAAAGAATAGTCAGAGAAATCATCACTGAGAAATTCCTAGAGCTGAAAATGCATGCACCCAGATTCAAGAGGCCTGAGATTTACAACTGAATGAAAGCCACTGATAGAGAATACTGAAAACTGCAAGAAGAAAATTACATACTCTCTCTCCTAGCCCTTTACCAGATAATTTAATAAGATGATCTTTTAAAAAAAGTTCATATTAACTATTGAGGTGTATATATACCACAGAAATATGTATATAGTTCAGTGGTAGAGCTTTCTTTAGGTTTACTGCTAACTAGTTCTTAACTGGGCCTTATTATGTCATATCTTGAAAACTGCTTTGTTAACTTGAGAATTAAGTATGTCCTTCAGCTACATGGGAAGAGATGAACTCTGCCAAAGTCCTGAGCTTAAGGCTCACTGTCAGCTTCATCAAAAACACAAAAAATACTGGACAGCTGTTTATGCTTACATTAAACTTGTGTTTAAACATTACTTTCTGCAGCTAAAATAATTTTTTGAAATCTTCTAGTATTTTCAGAAGTCTTTTATAGCAATATTTTGTTTTTTTGTTTTCTTAACTAAATCTTACAGATAAAATGTACTAATATATGTACAGGATCATTGGAGTTTCATGTCTCAGAGCTTTCTAAAACAATTTGAAAACTAATTTTAGTAGAATTCTCAAAAAAATCAGAAAATCAAATAATTTTGATTTATTACTCTTAATTGTGCTCATTTGACATAAGAACTATAATACCTATAATGTGGGACAGAACTGCCTGATGAAAAGAGCATGTAACTTATAAAAATAATACCCCTTTTGTGACAGTCACACATAAGCAATAAGTTAATTGCAGTATCAAAAGTTGCAGTAGTGGTTATCCTTAGAGAAGACTGGTGATTGGGAAGGGCATAGAAAATGCTAGCTTGCAACAAGTGTTTAACTTTATGAAAATTCACTGAGTAGTCCATTTATGCTTTATGTCCTTTAATATTAATTCAGGGAGCTGACTGAGAAAGGAAAGTGCTGTTGAGATTAACTGTGACTGTTTTATTTTCAAAGGCATGCTTCCCAGGAGCCAGGCGACAGATAAGTTTGCCAAGGAAGGGCCTAGTTCTCCAAGGTATGCATTCTTGTTTTACTTTTAAAAAGCTAAATCAGTTCTACTTCAAAACACACAATTTAAAAACTAAAACCACAGTGATTTACTTCTTCCTATACTAATTGTGCTTATGCACACAAGCACTGTAATGTCTAAATATATCAGGCATTAGATAATGAACTAACTGTGAGCATGGAATTAGTTTGATCCTTTTTAAACATCAAGAATGTTTTTAAAAATGACTCAAATATTTGTTGTGATTGTAAGATATATGTCCGTGGTAGAAAACTTGGAAAATATGGAGAAATACCAAGAAAGTGGCCAAAATGTTGTAATTTTATCAACTCTGTATCTTTTAATATATAGATAATCTGATTATTTTATACATGCATGATGTCAATGTAATTATTGTTTTTAAAATATATTTTTTAGCTATGACTGGTTCCAAACAGATTCTTTAGTCACCGTTGCCATATATACCAAACAGAAGAAGGTAAATACATCATTAAATTTTGCTGGGGGGAATAAAGAGTCCATAAATAGTTAGTGTCGGGTACTTTCTTACATTAATTTACTTGTTCACAGAAACTCTATGACATAGATCCTTTCATAATCTCTGTTTTACTTATAAATCAGAGAGATCAAGAAATTTACTGACAATCACACAGTAAGCGACAGATCTAGAAGTTTGAAGCCAGGCAGACTGGCTCCAGGGTACATATATACAACCATGCCGTAGCCTCTTAGAATAGACTAACTGGGAAGAACTTACATATTGTTCTGTGGATTTTTTTTTTCAGCATAGATTTAAAAGCGAAAATTCCAATTGACTTTTCCATCAAAACTCATTTCCCTCACATGAATGGTATTTGAATGATAGAAGACTAAGTGCTAATGTGACTAAGTTAAACCATTAGTGGTGGTAAAATGCCTTTTAAAACTATAATTAAGGAGATCACTCATTTATGAAATAATTAAACCTTTGCTTTATGTGCAACATAGTTGTAGAATCTAGGGATCCTATGGTGACCCAAAGAAACTTCACTTTTATGGGGCTTATTATAGTCCAACTAGGATGTCAGGTAAATAGAGAATTTAAGATTCTTGCAAATCTGGGACCAGGATCCGAACTGAACAGAGTCCAGGCTTAACATGGCCAGAACTTCAGGTTTGATCCTGGGGACCCCTGGCACCACATACCCCTGAGTATTACTGATAGTGACTCCCAGGTACTGTATAGACTTATAAACCTTATAGACTTAGAACTAGTCTATACTGAAAACTAGGAATTTCTGAGAATTCCTGCTGCAGCAGCACAAGCATATCTGAACTAGTGAGTTCCTCTGACTCAGGCATTGCATCATGATTTTACCATTTCATAAGACAACTGGCATTTGCCTGATGTAACCAGGAAGGTCAAAGGCACGGCTTACCCTTATTCCACTCCCTCTCTTTTTTAAACTTTGCATTGACCAGTCCGGTTAGAAAGCAAATGAGTAAGGACTGCAGGCAGAGTCATTTCCCGCTTGTAATAGCAGGTATTAGGATTAAGGGAAAAGTTGTGCATGGAATGTATTCATATAGTACATGGAATGTATTCAGTGTTGTGTGTACATCATACATTACTAAAATCAAAGCTGAGTAGAAATTAGAAACATTGTAATACTTATTTTTTTTTTTATAAACTTGGGTTGAGACTGAATTTGCCCAGCATCACACAATAATGGAAAGGTTAAAATGAACACAAGGATGGAATCCTGTCCTGATTCTCACTCTCCCCCCATATATACAAGTATATATTATTATATCCATTATACATATATTAATATATACAAGTAATATATAATATAATAAGTAATATTATATATTAATAATATATACAAGTAATTTTATATCCGTTATACACAATATTGGAAAGGTTAAAATGAACACAAGTGAATTGGATCCTGTCCTGATTTTCTCCCCTCTCTCTCTTTCTCTCTCCCCCAATATATGTACAAATATGTATACATATATATATGAAAATACATTTTTTGAATATTTACTAGGAACTCAACTGTACTCTAAAGAAGGTATTTTATACTTAGCACATAAATATGAGTAGGTAAGGTAGTTATGTTGTGATTCTGGCCTATACGCCATGGTGCTCAGGTAATCCTGGCTCTGTGCTCCAGGATCACTTCTTCTGGTGCTCAGGGGACTATACTCAGTGCCAGGGATCAAATTCGGATTGACCATGTGCAAAGCAATGCATTAACCTCACATCTACAGCTTATTAAAGTTTATTAAGTACAAATATGTAATTAAAAATGATATGTGCTTTGGATTGTGAGGGGGAGAGAGAGAGAGAGAGAGAGAGAGAGAGAGAGAGAGAGAGAGAGAGAAACAGAGAGAACACGAATAGGACTAAAAATTATTTAGCTTCTTGGTTCATCAAAGAAATGCCATGTGAATGTTCATGGATTATCTTAAAAGTGTGGTTGTAGAAATTTGGGTAAAAATTACATTTTAATCTTTTCTTTTCTCTTAAAGGATATTAATTTAGATTCAATAATAGTTGATCTTAAGGATGATTCCTTTAGAGCAGAAACAATTATCAACGATTATTCATATCTTATACACATTAGTAAGTACTTTCTTTGTTACTAACTTAAAGAATAAGCATTTTTAAAAAAATTCTGTGTGATTCTTTTTCAGTATTAATTGAGCAACTAATTCTTTACTGATGTTTGAGTATGACACTAATTGAAAGAATTGATTTTTTTTGTGTTTGTCTTGATTTATTGCTTTTGATCAGATTTTTCCTAATATTTCTTTATGGCAATGAAAGTGCCAACAAATGCAGATATGACTTCATCTTTCTTAAAGTTGAAGCATGAGATGCAATAAAGTGTTAATAACATGAGATATTTGATGACTTAGCTTGGTAAATCCTTTTTGCGTGAGCCTTTCAAACAAATCCCTAGCAGCCTGTGTGCCCTCCCCATTCCTGCTGAGCACACACCACTGGGTCTCCTTCCAGCAGACTGTGTCCTTCAATTCTCCACAGAAAGTAAGAGACTGCCCCTGAGGCATCTGGACCACAGGCTTGCTTTATCACACTCAGTGCTTCTCCTTGAGACAGTCACTCATCTATTGAGATATCAGACTCAAAACTTAGAATCAGAGCTTCAAGATCTTTTATCTTATTTGTAACATAATGCATTTGTCTCTATACTGTCACCCTTTTTTGGGGGAGGTGGGAGTTACATAACTATATATTTTAAATTAGAATACCACCTAAGATATGTCACTCTTTTCCCACCTTTATAAAGACTGTAGAATTCTAATTAAAAAGAGAAAAAATAAAACAAAAATTCAAAATTTAAAAAAAATAATATTGGTAACTGTTTAAATCATCACTTTAATGTGAAACTCTTTCATTACTTAGATACTTGAGTATTTGGTTAAAATTCTCCTAGACTGAAACACAGACTGAAATTCTCCCTGGCCTCAGCAGGCTCCAGATTCTGTATACTGGGTTGCTAGATTATGTAGCAAACTTTAATTCTGAATCTGGCTAGAAAAAAGTGTAAATGTATAGATTTACAAATTTACAGATTTGTAAAATTTTACAAATCTGACTAGAAGTATAAATGTCTTCTGACATTCTCCCCCCACCGTAATAATTTGGAATTATAAGTTCCAAATAATTGTGTTACTACAGACATTTAGGGGCTGGAATGATACACAGCGGGTAGGGCGTAGGGCCTTGCAAGCAGCTGACCCGGGTTTGATTCCCAGCATCCCATATGGTCCCTGAGCACTGCCAGGAGTAACTCCTGAGTGTTGTCATGCGTGACCCAAAAGCCAAAAAAAAAAAAAAAGTACAGACATTTAAAGCAGATGTTTCTAAAAATATGTCCTGCATCCTACTTTTGAAGTGAAAGTTACATAAGGTCAAGAATTTTTCTCTTCCATTAACACCTACCTACCTAGCATTATCCCTGATACCTTCCTAGAAAGCATGTGGCACATAGATTTTCAAATTCTTTTTCAGTGACTGAATAAGAGAACAATAAGAGATTAAAAAAAAAAACGTAGTCAGATTCAGGCCCAGCCTATACTCAATGCATTGTATCTGCTCACCTCCACATTGCTTCTCCCTTCCCTACCTTACGGCCTTCCTGACCTGTAAGACTGTCAGTCTACAACATACTTAAACTAGTTTGGTTGTCTGCTTATTGAAGATAAATAAGGGGAAATATGGAATGATAGATTTATAAGTTGATTCTTGATTGTGTAAAATCTCTCTCAGTTGGGGCTGGAGCGATAGCACAGCGGGAAGGGCATTTGCCTTGCGTATGGCCGACCCGGGTTAGATCCCCCGGCATCCCATATGGTCCCAGAGTACCGTCAGGAGTAATTCCTGAGCGAAGAGCCAGGAGTAACCCCTGAGGGTCGCTGGGTGTGACCCGAAAAAAGCAAAAAAAAAAAAAAAAGCTTTCAGTCTCAATGTTTTACTTTTCCTGAGAACATGAAATCATGCAGGAAAACTATTTACATTTTCTTATGATGTTTATAGCTATATGAATTGAAGCAGAATTTCACCGTATGTTTTTCTTTCCCAGAACTAAACCATGAGATTGAAGAGTTTTCTGGTAAGCTCCCCAAAAATAATCATTTGTGATTGGGATTGAGAAATATATATATCACATATATCAGTGAGATATACATCACATATATCAGTGAGATATGTGTGTATATCATTGGGGGAGTGATTATATGTATATCTGGGAGGGAGGGTGAACCCTTTCTGTCTCACTACTTTTCTTCCTCATTTTTCTACTACTCCTGATATTCAGCTTGTAGAATATAGTTAATCAAATATTTAATGTTGGCAGGGCATGAAATTATGAATAGTGCTGTATATAAATGCATAATGTGGACTTTACATAGCTGAGCTGAAATTTTCAAGAATGGTGGTTTCTGAGTTTTTTGGTATTTGTTTTTGGTTGGTTGGCTGGTTGGTTTGTGCCTCCCCAGTGGTCCTTAGGGAGGCGGACCCCTTCAGAGTGATTGACTGCCAGCCGGGCTGTTCAGCACTGTGCTGCAGTGGTGACCTGATCACCCTGGCAGTGCCCAGGGCTCTGGCGCTGCATCCAGTAATGGTCATGGGGCCAGAGCCAGGCCAGCCCACATGCAGGCTCTGTGCTTTAACCCCTGTCCTGTCTCTCTAGCCCCCATTTTTTGTTCTATTGAAATATAATTTAAAAATAAAGTTGTGTATGTGGCTTGTAGAGTGTTATCAATTGATGTTGCAAGCATTGTAGAAGGATCCCACAATTAAACTAATTATTCCCTCTGTCACCTTACATATTTACCTTTTAGTTTGTTTTTGTCTTGTTTTTTGGTGAAAGTATTTGAAAGTTCTACTTTTAAAATAAATTTCAGTTACATAGTACAGTATGATCAGTGTTTACCATGTGATACTTTAGCTTCTCCAATCTCATTCAGTCTCTAACCGAAAGCTTATATATCTGCATTTCTCTTCATTTCACTAATCTATCAACCTCTGGCAACCACTTCTCTACTCTCTAGTTCTGAGTATTGACTTTATTTACTTATTTTACTTATCCATCGTTCCGTGACACCATGCGGTAGTTTTGTCTTCCCTCTCTGGTTATTTCCGTTCAACTCAGTGCTCTCCCACTTCATCTGTGTTGAAGATGGCAAGCTTTCCTTTTCTCTAAAGGCTCAATAATATTCCATAGCATACATGTGTGCATAAAAATTTTATGCGCCTTCATATTTTGAAATAGTGAGAATGTCTTACAATGAGTCAATGTCTGCCTTTCTTTTTTTTTGTATATTATAGTAAACTGCATAAAGCTAAGACTGAATTTGTGTACTAAACTTAAAGTAAATCATTCACTGAATTGAATTCGTTTAACTAATCCACCTTAAAGTTGTGAAATTGCTGTTGAGTTATCTATTAGTGAGATAGAACAGCAATTGTTTCTACAGACAATGTAAATATATATATTAGGTTAAAATATATATTAATTTCATAAAAATGTATATAATCTATTTTATTGTTATTTCCATATAATCTAAACTGTATTGATTATTCACAACTAAGAGACTTTTATCTCCTGAGGCTATTTTTGTTGTTGTTTAGTAAACTCACTATTGATCAACTGAATTTACTCCTAAAAAATCCTTTGATACCAACTAAGGAATATTAAGTGTATAAATTGAATTTGCGCTTGTGAGTTCACTTAATGTCTAATTTATGTAATAATCTTATAAATTGCCCAATGTATATTTGTATGAACCAGTTCACTTTTTGTTACTTTGATGAGTATGTACTCACAATCTTATTTATTAGTGGTGATTATCAGATTTATATCAGATTAATGTGTTTGAATTGTTTGAGAAGATTAGCTTTAAAACTTTGTTTTGGGTTTGAAGCCACAGTTAACATAGTGTGCTCTGGACACTCTAAGTACATTGAGCACAGCCCTTTGAGCGCTGTCTCTAGCTTGGAAGACTGGTTTGACATAGACTCATGTATTTATTGTCAGTGAACACAAGTGAAATTCATTTTCTTTTCAGTGCGGATTATTGAGAATGTGGGGAAAATAGAGATTATCCTCAAGAAAAAAAGAGAAAACTTCTTGGACATGTCTTGGTCATCCTCTGGAAGCTCATAATTCGTTTACTCCAAAAGAAAGATAGAGGTTTGTATTGTTATTTTGAAACCTGTGTTCATGACATTGTGTTACTGGCACATTTATACCAGAACTTAGAAGGCCACTGTGGAATAAGCCAAAAAATCCTTGTATTCCCTTAAAAAGTTTAAAGGGTTTTTTGTGTTATTCTTTTTTTTTTTAATAAAAAGAGGGGGAGATTCTGTTTCAAACTCTCTAAACAGCATAGTTTAGCCATTGGCCTTGATACCTGTAAGAAACACTTAAGAGATTGTTTTCCAGCTTCCTCAATTTTCTGTTTTTATTTTGAGTCTTTATTTACTGAAGTAAGATAGATTTTAATTCTGGAGGTTTTTTGGGGTGGATTTGTTTTGTTTGGGGCTTGTGGGTAGTTCAGATTTGGTGGTGCTTAGGGATTGCTCCTGTTTCTGTGCTCGGGATCATTCCTGGTGGGCTCAGGACTGTATGGGGTGCAGGAGATCTAACCCTGGTCAGCCACATGCAAGGCAAGAACCCTATCCACTATATTAGCACTCTGTCTCCGAAAATAATTTTTATTGTAAGAAATTTAGGTAAATGAAGGGAAAGAAGGAGAAAGATATGAGATCAGGAGAGAATATGGGCTTCTCCAGAGGGGGAGAGTCAGTTTTTGTTTTGATTTTATAAAAGGTGCAAAGTTTATATTTGTGCCTTCTACACATTTATTTTTTCTATTAAAGACATTTTATTGCTTTTCTGCTTGTTTAAATTAATTTCTCTGTTTATTCCTAAGGTTATAATTCATTTATTTTATTTCATTACTTAATTCTTTTGCTTCATTTTTTATAGCCTTTTAAAATAATATGTGATATTTGTGAAAAAAAGGACCATATTCTAAGTGTTAATTTTCACAAAGCAAGCTCTATGTTTCTCTTTGAAATATGGTACTATTGCTCCTTATCCCAAGTGTTTTAAAATTTTGCAAATTAATAAGCCCTATCTTACCAGAATTGAATAGTTTCACTCTTCATGCTTAGTGTTCATTCAGGCTTTGTGCTGACCTCTTATTATGAGTACTTAGGACCTTCTTTTCTGGTATATACTGGTTTTCATTTCCTTCTTGGTCGCCTTTGCCTTTTGCAATTATTCTTATTTTTTTAATCTCCATAACAGTGCTTTTAATTATCTTACCTATTCTCTCTTTTAAAAAAATTACTGAAATAGGGGCCGGAGCGATAGCCCAGCGGGTAGGGCGTTGCCTTGCATGCGGCCGGCCTGTGCCGGCCGGGTTCGATCCCCGGCATCCCATATGGTCCCCCCGAGCACCGCCAGGGAGTAATTCCTGAGTGCAGAGCCAGGAGAAACCCCTGAGCATCGCCGGGTGTGACCCAAAAAGAAAAAAAAATTACTGAAATAATATGGTTTACAATAATGTTAGATACACTAATGTTTATACTTCTGGTGTACAATGTTGTACTACAGCTGTCACCAGTGTGCCCAAAACCCTATATACCACTGTCCCTTGGTTCCCCCTTCTTTTTTTAATTTTGTTGTATCACTGTGAGATAGGACCGTTACAAAGCTGTTCATGATTGGGTTTCAGTCATGCCGTGTTCCAGCACCATCCCTCCACCAGTGTACATTTCTCAACACCAGTGCCCCCAGTTTCCCTCACCCATCCCTTTCTTTCCTTATTTTCACTTTTATTGTGTTTCACTTTACTTCTGTTGAGTAACTTCTGTTCTCATTTTTTGACTTCTAAGAATGCTCCCAATTTCTTTTTGTTGTAGCATCCTATTCTTAGTAGTTTTGCCAAGTTTTTTAGAATATTGTTTTGGAGTTTTCATTTTTCTGCATAACTCTGCATAATTGTGGTCCCTGATTTCTTTCTGTTTGTTTTGGTGTGTCTTTTTTTTATTAAATCTTTGGATGTGTGCTAATCCCTGACTTCATGCTCATATTTAAATGTTAATTGAAAAGTCTGCTCCTCTGCATGTGGTTATTAATAGTAATATTTACTCTGGCCATACTGTTTTTCTGGGAAGTCTGGAATTGATGTCTACATTTTCTCACAATCTAGGTGAATTATCTCCTTATACCCAGCATTTCATGTCAGATGGGAAAAGAAAACTTGGGCTTGTAGCTATAATTACCTCTGGCAGGGAGTTGCTTAGTGTGTGTAGTTTGCGAGGGTTGCCATGACAAAGCATCACAGACCAGGTGACTTAGCAGAAGTTTGCTCTCTTGGAAACTCAAGATGGCAGTTGTCAAAGTTGGCTTCTTCTTAAACTCTAGGCTTTTAGATGACCATCTTCACACCTGTGCTTGTGTTTGAGCTTATGACCTCTATAAATGCATTAGTCTCTGAGGGAAGAGGTAGCATTAGAATATTTTTCCTTGTGGAAGAAATAACATAAAAACATGAGATTGAAGACTACATTTATAAAGAAAATAACCAACAAGGGCAAGTTCCTTGGTATAAACCGAATATATTTAGAGGTAACCCAAGGGAACAGATGCAGATGAATTTGACCCTGAATGAATCTTTTGAAGGAGGTTAATTATAAACAGTGTTAAAGTGACTTTGAAAAAACTGAATAACTTTCCTGAAAAGAGCTTCAAATTGCCTGGGTACTTAATGATGCCAGACAATTTTCAGGTTCTAAAGAATGAAAAATGCAAGCTACATGTAGGGAATGTCAAATGAATTTGTTTTACCAGAGCAAGAGGTCTGAAATGTGCACAGGTCATTTCATATAGACAAAGAAAGAGAACATAGAGGAGTAATGGTGTCATCTTGTGGATTAGAAGAAAATAGATATAAGTCGGCGAGAATGAAAAGAGATGTTATTAAAGTAGAATCTCTTGCCCTGAAATTTTCTGACTAGTGATTGAAAAATCATAGCAAACCAGATAAAAGCCAAGTCCAAGAAATAAATGCAACTAGAGCCACAGCTGACCTCCATTTCAAAGTTCTTAGAATGAATATTGCTTACGTATTCTTCCTTGTAATTTCCTGAGGCTTTCTGTGAACTCTTATCCCTGCCATAAATTTCTTTTGAGTCAAAATCCACCATCATTGGCTTTAGCTTTCTTGTCTAAAATTGAAGCCATGCACGTATTTTTCTGTGAATTAGGTTTTCACTTTGGAAATTACTCATATTAGGGTAACTTTATTTTATTGACTTGGCATAGATAATTTCTTCTTTGGTCAGTCTCCTTTTTAAATCACGACAAAAACTAGCTTGTTTGCTTATGGCATCAATATGTGTTACTGATTTTTTTTTTTTTTTTTTGCTTTTTGGGTCACACCCAGCGATGCTCAGGGGTTACTCCTGGCTCTGCACTCAGGAATTACTCCTGGCAGTTCTCGGGGACCATATGGGATGCCGGGATTGAACCCGGGTCTGCACAGGCCGGCGGGGTGCAAGGCAAACGCCCTACCCGCTGGGCTATTGCTCGGCTCCGTGTTACTGATTTTTATGATTGTAGGTTGCAGGCTTCCTCTTCCTGAATTTTCTTAGCTAAAATAATTTGAAAATTAGCACGTAAGTTGAAGAATTTTAATGTAATACTGTCTTGTGAAATCTAGAAGTTATTTAAATGGAGGATTCAAATATAGTGAAGAACTCTGGAGAAGAAAAATGCCTTCATTTTTACCTTTAGTCCAGATGTAGTAGGTGAATTCTAATGGATGAATGGCACTAGACTAATAGAAGCTGGAAGCTTTCCATTGCGTTTTCTTCTCAAAGATGAAGATTACAAGCCATGTGCATATGCCCACACATCCCCTGATCCCTTCCCAAGGATTTGCCTACTAGTGACCAGAAAAGAATAGGTAACTAATTGGGTTGCTATTTCTTACACATCCTAAAATTTTAGTTTAATTGAGATTTCCCTTTATATTAGAACTTCAGTTACCAGGTGAAGTTAATTTTAAATATTTGGAAACAACTCAGTATATGAACCTTGATATACAAAATTGTAAGATTTTTAGAGACTGTCATAATTTAATATGTCAGCAGCTATTTATAAGCCTTTATGTTAAATATATGTATTGAATGTGTAACTAACTGCCTTAGTAATTCAGGTAGAACTAATTTTTACCTAGAAAGATCATTAGGGCTCTTAACTGCTGCTGACATCTCTTTCTTCTTCTGTCTCTCTCTCTCTCTCTCTCTCTCTCTCTCTCTCTCTCTCTCTCTCTCTCTCTCTCACTCTTGCACTCTCACATGCTCTCTGTCACACATAGTAGGTAGGGCAAAACTGTGATTAAGGCATTATTTACTATTTAAAAGATAGCAGAAGGTACAGAACTTTAAATTCAGATAATTCAGACACTTTAGTATATAAAATAAGGTGGACTGAATGTCGGGAGCCACTGAGTTCCCCCAACAATATCAGGAAACAAGTTGTCATCTACCTCCGAGGGTCAGCGGTGAATGGATGAAAACTCCATCCATTTCTAGTCTAGTCTAGTTCTTTTGGAACCAGTCTAGCATGGTTCCAAAAGATTTTTAATAATTCAATAATAAAACAAGTCCTGCCACTACAGTCCAAAATAATGGGATTCCCCAGACCCATAGCTCTTTGTCAGAACTTAGACCATTCGGCTGGGGCCCAAATTTCCCACCAAGTGTAACTTAGTACCTCAAGTTAGTCCCCTTATATATCTAAAGTAGTCTTATCTTCAGGGAGGGTAATGTCAACAAAGATTAGCTTCTAGGTGTAGAAGTAGTGTGGTACCACACTTGTTTACCACACTTGTTTACCACTAAACAAATAATTATTTAAGTCTAAACAAATAATTATACCAGGGACTAGTTCCTGTCTCTGAGATTATCTCTTATGTCAAAACATTGGAGAGAGAGAGAGAGCTGGCACAAAAAAACACATCTCAGTGGATGTAACTTTATGGGCAAAACACATCATAATTTTCTGGGTTTCATGCAACCTAGATGCTACCCACAAAGTGCATCTATTTCTGTTCTGCATCAAGGTGATTCTGAATTTCTTGTCCTCTGTTTACTGAAAAGGTCATGCTCGCCTACTTGAGGGCAAACTATCATGATCCTTCCTTTAATCTTAAAGGATAGTCTTAACATAGCCAGGGTGTTAGTCTCCTGGTAAGTTCTAATTGTCCCATGCTGGGACCAACGAATATTAAGAGGAATTGTGCGCAATCTAGATAACATTGATATTATAGTAGAGATTATAGTAGTATTTCAGAAGTTACTGATTCAGAGTTAAAATGACTCTTGTAGCTGCCACACCCTCCATCAGAGTTTACACAGAAGAGAGAGCTCATTAGCATGAACCCTGGCTATCACTATCACTATCTTCCCGTTGATCATCTATTTGCTAGAGTGGGCAACAGTAATATCTTCATATGTCCTGTCTCATGCTAATAGAGCCCAAGGGCATCTGCTCGCTCCAGGAACATAAAGAGCCTCAAACCATTATATTAGGTCATGGGAATGAACTAATATAATTGTTACTGGTATTTGGCATATCAAATACAACACGGGCAGCTTGCCAGGCTTGCTGTGCAGGTGGCATACCCTTGTAGTCACCTCAAAATGTAGCATTTATAGATGAACCGCGCGGCCGCAAGTGGCCGCGCGAGACAGGCTGTGATAGGCTGTCCTTGGGTGGAGTTCTGAGGAGAGGGAAGTCTGGATGTGGAAAATCCACACATCGACACCCACCCTGCAGCAGTTTTTTTTTCAATCCGGCCCAGGTATGCTGAACCAGAGACTCTCAGACATGGGGTGGAGCTGCTACTGGCTCTCCCTGTGCCCAGCCGCTCACGAGGTACCCAGGAGGGATGGCGGGTTCTAGCCCTGGCCCATCACCCCAGCAGAGCCTCACAACAAGCCAGATGACACCCCCCCACTCCATTGGGCTGCCATTTTCCACATCCAGACTTTTCCTATGAAATTAAGATGTATTATTTTATACCAGCCCCCTCCAGTGTTTTACATAAGAGATAATCTCAGAAGAAGGGATTTGTCCTTTGTTTATACCTGTAATAGGGTGTGGCACCACCCTTCTATACTCTTATATCTAGAAGCTGTTTAGGTTCTTTGTTGACAGGACCCTCCCTGTCAACAGAACTTCTGTCCTGATACTGGTCGTTGGGTAGCCCTGTACCAGTGCTTATTTCCCAACACCAATGTGTCCCATTTCCTCCCATTCACCCCCACAACCTGCCTCTATGGCAGACTCTTTTCTTCTCTTTTACTTGCTCTTCCTTTTGCACACTGTGTTTTGCCAAACAAGAACTGAAGGGCTATTATGCATATTCCCTTACCTGCTTTCAATACTCAGCTCTAGTCGAACACTACTATTTCCAACTATTATTATCAAACCAGTGCCTTCTCTATCTTACCTATCCTCCACTCCTCACACATTTGTGATAGATTCCACAACCCTTGACAAGTCCTTCTGGTCTGTTTTGCTTGGTCTTGGATATTAGTCTCTTTTTTTTTTTTTTTTTTTGCATTTTGAGTCACACCTGGTAATGCTCAGGAGTTACTCCTGATTCTGTACTCAGGACTTACTCCTGGCAGTGCTCAGGAGTAAGTCCTGAGTACAGAATCCATATGGGATGGCACAGTTCGGCATCCATATGGAATGCCGGGATTGAACCCAGGTCAGAGCATGCAAGGCAAACACCCTCCCTACTATGCTATCACTCTGACCTCACTATTTTTTTTATATCCCACAAATGAATGCAGTCATTCTACATGTCTAGAATATATACCAAATTATATATAAATAATTTGTGTGTTATATATAATTTATATATGTATATATACGTATGTATATATATATATAATTACTTTTAGCAGTACTAACCCAAAATAAATTTATAGTCTCAATTTAATATTGTTTATTTTAAGTCACAAAGGTTTATTTTAAGTCCCTAGCTAGCTTGGGAGCTTTGCTGTTTAATTCACTTACAGTTTAATCTATTTACATGTTCTTAGCCAGGGTAGAACCCTGGCATTCCATATCATTCCCTGAGCCCTTCCAGGAATAAGTCCTGAGCACCATTGAGTATGACCTTAAACACACACCCTCAAACCACCACCGAATTATATATATAAATAATTTGTATGTTATATATAATTTATATATGTATATATATATATATAGAATTACTTTTAGCAGTTAACCCAAAATAAATTTATAGTCTCAATTTAATATTGTTTATTTTAAGTCACAAAGGAAATTTACTTAAATTACTTTTTGAGCATTCAAATCTTTCAATTGTTTTTTTTCCCAGTGTATGGATAGACTATAACCATAGGTGTTTGTCGTTCTTTGTCTTTGAAGATTTTTATGTGTGTACATAGATAAAGTAGTTTGGATAGCAATTATTAAATTATTGTAAGTGGAAGTCTATCAAAATTTGCAAAAGACTGAGTAAAACAGAACAAAAGCTGCCAGGCCACAAAATGTCCTTCTAGAGTTCATGCTATTTCTTTCAAAGCTGCACTCTGGGTAGTTGGAATCCCAGAATTCTTTGTCCAGATGGCCTCCAGTCCATTTCTGTTCAAGCCAGTGGATGAGGCTTGAACATGTTTATTGGGTTTCAAGGTTGCACACATAAGTAGTACCTATTTTATGAAGGTATTTTTTTTCAAATAATACAAGTTTTAGAAAATATATTAGGAAAAGAAATTTTAAAAATAACACTAAGACTTTCAAAGTACTAATGGTATTTTTTAGATGTGCAGGCCTATCCTTTAGTAAAATTGAAGCTCACTAATGAGCAAACCTAGGATTATGCTTTCCTTAGTGGGTCTAGTATTGCTTCTTACTTTTAAACATATATATCAGTAAAAGAAAATTAATTTCTTCCTAGGTTTGTACTTCAGAAGCTGTCAGTTAATTTCCAAAGAACATGTTACTCACGACACAAAGCTTTTCTGCTTGTTGCTGCCACCAAGCTCTCATCTCCAGGTGCCAATTGGGCAGCATGTTTACTTCAGACTAACTATCTCAGGTAAGATAAAAGAAAAGCTTTGGGGAAATAGTTTCCTCTTGTATAATCATCTCAAAGCCAGTACTTCTCCCATTTGGAAGAACATTTAGATTATAAAGAAACATTTCCAGGCAATCAGATTTGGTGATACGCAGATAAAAATGTTTTGGATAACTGTATTCTGTATGTTGAAATGCTAGTCATTCTGTCTTTTGAGTTAGGAATAAAGATATCACCACTGGTTCGAAAGATGGTCGCCAGTGTTGTGATTTGCATCCAGCAAAGCCCTTATTATAGGTAGCCAGAGAGTGTACAAACGAAGTCTTGATGATAGCGACTAGAAATGTATATTAGCATCTCATACTAGTCACTGTGGTTTATGAAGTCACTTATCATTTATGAAATTAAGTTTTGTCATTCACTGTATTTGATTTTAAAGTATTTCCTCTATGTACCCCCCAGTAAAGCTCTGTAAATTTGTTGCTTACTTGTGAATTATTTATTTTCTTTTTTTTTTTTCTTTTTTTGGGTCACACCTGGCGATGCTCAGGGGTTTTCCTGGCTCTGCACTCAGGAATTATTCCTGGCGGTGCTCAAGAGACCATATGGGATGCCGGGGATCGAACCCGGGCTGGCACAGGCCGGCCACGTGCAAGGCAAACGCCCTACCGCTGGGCTATCGCTCTGGCCCCTGAATTATTTATTTTCATCTTAAAATTATCTTTTTATTTTTTAAATATATTTCTTATTTATATCCAATATCTATCTTCTTGCACTTTTGAAAATGCGAAAGTAATATATTTCTATGGCCTAGTGTTTGCAGCAGGAAGCTAGCAGGCTACCAGGCAGGATTTGGTGGATATTGTGTGTTACTGTGTTAACATAGCATTTTTCTTTTCCTCCTCAGTAATGCGCTGCTATTTAATATCTCATATCCTCAGTGCAGTGATTGTCAATGTTTTATTGAGAAACAAAAGCAGATGGAGAGCTGGACTAATAACCTTGAATGTAGCTTACCTGGGTTAGATCCCAAGTCCCTCATATGGTCCCCCGGACCACGCCCCAGGAGTGATCCCTGAGCACAGAGACAGGAGTAAGCCCTCAGCACCACCAGGCATGACCCAAAAGCCAAAAACAATAATAAAAACAAAAATAGATTTGTCAGGGGTTTGAGTAGCAGAGCACATTCATAGCCCTGGGTTCAACCCCTAAGTATCACTGCATGTGGCTGCCACAAGAATTTTTTTTAATCTGGTCTGCAATTAAAATTATTATGTAAATACTTCCCTACATCTCTGTGATAAACCTTTGATGCCATTGTTATTAACATATTGCTAATAGAGTTGATGGTTGTTTAAAGTTTATCATTGTATGACACATAATAAAAACAGGTTGTTTATCAGTTATTGACTTGTTAAAATTATTTCAGCTGGCATCTGGGGGTGTGATTTACTATTTTTGCTTTTTGGGTCACACCCAGCAATACTCACCCAGGAGTTACTTCTGGCTCTGCACTTAGGAATTATTCCTGGCGGTGCTTGGGGGACCATATGGATGCTGGAGATCGAACCCCAGTTGGCTACATGCAATGCAAATGCTCTACCCACTGTGCTATCACTCTAGCCCCTGGGGGGTGTGATTTAATATTGAATACATATCTTGCATGTGCAATCCCTAGGTTTGATCCCTAGCATTGTCAAAAGCAAAAACAGGAAATTGTTTCAGAACATGTAGACTTAGACTTTATGGACACATGTGTGCATATACAACTTAAAATTATATACTCCATAATTGTGTATATTTCAGATAATGTATTGATTGCTTCATAAAATGTATATTTATTAAGAGATTTTTACTATTAAATTTCTTTGTCATCTCTAAGTGTTTATATTGTAATCCACAATATAAGAGAAGAGAGAGAGAGAGAGAAAGAGGAAGAGAGAAAAGAGATAAAGAACCTGCCATAGAGGCAGGCTAGGGGAAGGGGAGGGAATCGGGGACATTGGTCCTGGGAAATGGGCACTGGTGGAGGGATGGGTGCTGGAACACTGTGTGGCGAAACCCAAACATGAACATCTTTGTAATTGTATATCTCATGGTGGTATAATAAAATATTTTTTTTAAAATGGAGGAATTCAGGTAGGGGAGCTCCTGAGGAAGCCTCATTTATTTGCTAGTGGCTATTGGATAAACACTTATTATGTACTTAAAATAAAATTTCTTTGTCATGACTTTTTTAGGTAAAGAGATAGTGAAGCCATATACACCTGTGTGTAGTTCCTTACTCCCCATATTCAAGAAACCAGTTCTTCACAATGATAAACAAATCTACTTTTTGATCAAAATCTATCCTACCGGACTCCTTACACCAGAACTTGATCATCTTCAGATTGGTTAGTATTTTTTGATTTTTTTTTTTTTGGTAACTTGTTTTGTGTACTAGATTGGATCACATCTTTTCTACTGTTCAAGTTATCTCCATGTGGGAGTCAAATATCTTAAACTCAGGATATCTACAACCAAAATCCTGTTGTCTTGCCCTATCTAATCTTATTTCCTCTTCTTTAGCATCTGCATTATCACTGTTCTTGGCCCAACCTGGAGACTTGAATCATTCTTGGGATCTCCCACTTTCTCCTACCTATCCCTCTGCCAACTACTCAGCTGCAATTAGTCTGCCTTTCGCTCATGTTTGAATTTTTTACTATCCCTTTGTCACCATCGTAGAACAAGCTGTCATAACCCTTTCTCTCATCTTATCCTCTAACGGGTCTCTCATAGTTGCCTCTCCGTGGTGTCTTTCTCTATGTTTTAATCTGTATATTCTAGCTACCCTGAGATTAGATTTAATCATACTACTTTTCAGCTTTGAAAGCTGTATTGTCCAGCTAGTTACATCTTCTGTATCAGTGATGTAAAAAGGTTGAAAACCACTGCTCTTTATGACCTACAGAGACCTGCATGATCTTCATCTCTACTATATATTTTTTTAATTTTTATTATACCACGTGAAACATACAATTACAAAGGTGTTCATAATTGCTTCTTGGTAATACAGTATTCCAGCACCATCCCTCCACAGTGCCCCATTTCACCACAATGTACCCCTCCCGCCCCAGGCTGCCTTAATAGCAGGTACCGAGTTTCCTCTCTTTCTCTCTTATCTCTCTCTTCTCTGTCTCGCATCTCTCCCCTCTTATTTTACACATTGTGGCTAGCCCTGCAGATATTTAGAGTTTATCCTTAAGTCTCTGTGTATATTCAGGGTGAGTTTTAATCTGCATTACCATTTCCCATATTTAGTAAAACACTGGTATCTATTTATATCCTTTTAATGAATGCGTCATTCTATATCTGTCCTTTTCCTTCGATAATTTCACTCATCTCTGCTATATTTGTACTACTCAGTTCTATAAGTCTGTCATTATTCATAGACATGTGAAATTTCCTTACTAGGCTGATGATGCTCAGCAACGCTTTCTCTACTCAGCATGTACCATTTTTCTTTTAAAGATATAAACCAAATAGCACTTCTTTTTGAGGTCTCTCTTCTTTCCTCTGAACTCCCCAATAATTTACGCTATGTTGAGAGCTCTCAGATAAGAATATTGTGTTCTTGGGGACTGGAGCAATAGCCCAGTCGGTAGGGCATTTGCCTTGGGACGCGGCCGGTCTGTGCTGGCCCAGGTTCGATCCCGGCATCCCATATGGTCTCCCAAGCACCGCCAGGAGTAATTCCTGAGTATAGAGCCAGAAGTAACCCCTGAGCATCGCCGGGTGTGACCCAAAAAAGCAAAAAAATAAAAGAATATTGTGTTCTTTCTATAAAACTTGCAGAGGCAAAGATTCTTATCATTGCATTTCACACATTTTGTTGTTGCATAGTAGACTCAGTAAATTGCTTGAAAACGACTTAATGGAATTAAGATTTATAGTTTTAGATTCCCTCTTCCTGTCCCTGCTACTTTTTTCTGACTTAAGCTTGCCGTTCACTGCCTTTCCTAAGAGTGAAAGTGTTCCTCCTCTTTCTAAGACAGCATTTAGCAGTAATATCAAGTTAACACTGAAGGAGATTGTTAGAATCTGGAAAATAATTAAATGCTTTCTGTAAGTTAAACTTGGAAATCTATACATAACAGATATGATTAGGCATCTATGGCTACATAAAACAACAAACAATATAAATATGAACATCAGTAATTTTGAAGTACCATAGTGAAGATTATCTTGTGGAGGATGGATGTATTTATTATGGTAGCAAGTAGAAATGATCAACTCTATATGCTATTTAGGAAATTGAACAGAGTATGGTGGAGAATTAGCCTAAAATAGAGGCTCCCAAACATACCTGATTCGCCACCCTCTTTTCACACCAAAAAAAAAAAACAAACACCATTCTGGACCCTCTGGAAAACTACCTTCTGTAAACGAACAAACAAAAAGTGCCCTCAAGAACTCCCTCCACCCTCGGAGGAGCCCATGTTCACTCTTTTTTTTTTTTTTTTTTTTGCTTTTTTGGGTCACACCCAGCGATGCTCAGGGGTTACTCCTGGCTCTGCACTCAGGGATTACTCCTGGCGGTGCTCAGGGGACCTGGGATACCGGGATGGAACCCAGGCCGGCATGGGCTGGCCACGTGCAAGGCAAACGCCCCTACCCGCTGGGCTATCGCTCCGCCCCCATCCCCCCCATGTTCACTTTTGGGCATGTTATTCTCTCTCTCTCTCTCTCTCTCTCTCTCTCTCTCTCTCTCTCTCTCTCTCTCTCTCTCTCTCTCCTCTCTCTCTCTCTCTCTAGAGCCCTTTCTCTCCTCTCCTCTCCTCTTGCTCCCTTCCCTCTCCCTCTCCCTCTCTCTCTCCTCCCTCCTCCCTCCTTCCCCTTCCTAAAGAGCCTCCAAATAAAATGTTTGCCTGTTTGATTAAAAAAAAAATAAGCCCTCACATTGCTCCTGCGGTTACTACTGATCATTCCAGCACTCTCCAGGAAGCAGTTACTCCCACTCTGGGAAAACCTGGGCTACAGCATGGAAAAGGGAAGTGCTACAGAATAAAATATCTATCTATCATTTCAATTTTTTCTGAGGCTTTAGACATGGCACAAATACTTTGCTATCTAGAGGGTTGTATGCTGGTATGTAGTGATAATTCATGGTCTTCTCACGGCCTAGAAACGCGTACACTATAAAATTGTCCATGTATTCATTTAAATCCTTTGTTCATCAAGTAACTGTCATATGAGGACTTTGAACTTTAAATGTCAAATGAGGGGGCTGGAGCGATAGCCCAGCGGGTAGGGCATTTGCCTTGCACGCGGCCGGCCCATGCCGGCCCAGGTTCAATCCCCGGCATCCCATATGGTCCCCCGAGCACCGCCAGGAGTAATTCCTGAGCGTAGGAGCCAGGAGTAACCCCTGAGCATCGCGGGTGTGACCCAAAAAAGAAAAAAAAAATGTCAAATGAATGAGATGCCCTAGAAGGAGAGCATTCCAGGGGATACATTGTAGATAGCTTGGCTGTAAATCACTAGATGTTCTGACATGTCATTTATTGTATTTTTGTTCTTCATCAGTTATTTTGCCTAAATCCAGTCAGTCCTGTGATTTATGAAGGCCTGAACTGTGATTAAAAGTTATTCAAGCTAATAAGAGTATATGAGGAATCTTCAATAAACAGTCATCTGGCTTTTTATTAGAGTATTCTGATCTTATGGTTACTTTCAAGCCATAATGAGACTATTCTGATGCCTTCTAATACGTAATCCATATATTTCTCCATAATTTGTTGTATCCTGCTATGGACAAGAAAGGAAAATTTATAAGAATCCAAGAATCAAAAGTCAACTAGAGTATTTGGAATTGTTTTTAAAATATGGACAACTTTCTTTAAAAGTTACGCTAAAAATCCATAAAATGTCATGAGGAAGTTCTCTAAGTACAGGTAGTATCAACTACATAGAATAAATTTTTTAGGCATTTTTGATTCTATGTCATGAATACTTCAAGTATAGTTTTTGACCTTTATTTTTTAGAGGAGTTAGTTCAGAATAACTTTCCTTATCTTTTCATAGTTAACGCCTTACTAATAAAAGATTCAAGAATACATTCTGCTTTCACCTACCAATTTTATTATGTTTAAGAATCAAAATGTACATAGCAGACATTTATTCATCAAGCGATCAAGTATTGATAATTTGGCAGTAGTATGTAAATTAGATAACTCAAGGAAGTTTTGGAAATAATGTTGGTAACTGAGTATAAAAATCTCATTATTAATTGATTATAATGATAAAAGCTAAACAATAGTGAAAATCTAGTGGTCAGTCCTAAAACTTTTTATAGAACTTAAAAGACAAGCTGTAGTCTGAAAGTTAAGCATTCATCCTACCACAGATCCATGTTTGAAATCAGGTAGGTATAGCCTTCTCAGTTTCCCTGATTTTTTTTTTCTGATTTAGTTTATATTTCATTGTTTAGGAGATTTTGTTTCTGTAAGCAGTCCTGAGGGCAGTTTTAAAATATCCCAGCTCCAAGAATTAGAAGATCTCTTTTTATTGGCAGCTGGAACAGGCTTCACACCCATGGTTAAAATACTGAATTATGCTTTGACTAATATACCCAGTCTCAGGTATGTAATTTTATCTTTAATCACTATCTTTTGTGAGACTGTTGGATTAGTATAAGGTATTCTAAATTAATTACTTGATAATTCTTAAGAGACATGGTCTCTTCCCTCATTCACCATTTCTTTTCTGCCTTGTCAAATTCATTGAATGTTTTATTTTAATTTTGCTACTTTGGGTTGCTTAATTGCCACTAAAAACAAAAAGTCATGCTAGTTTATTTTTAGACTTTACGGTCATGCATCTTTTAAATGTAATTGAAATAGTTTTCTTTTTTAATATTTTTTTAAGGAAAGTAAAACTGATGTTCTTCAATAAAACAGAGGATGATATAATTTGGAGAAGTCAGTTGGAGAAATTGGCATCTCAAGATAAAAGGTATTAAAGTGATGCTCTGTGTTAAAATTATCCATATTGTGTAGTCAGTCCATCTAGACCTTCTTTATCTCCTACAGTAAGAATTTTAATTAATCTGGAAACTTATTCAAAGAAGAAATAAACTTATCAGTTCTTAAAAGGTAAATAGTGCTCTTCACGTAACCTCCCCTGCATTGGGCTCTATTTCATAAATTTGATGTGGCAATCCATCATCCGTATGTCAATAAATTATATACTGGACTTTATGTTATTATTTTAACTGATTTGAGTTTCATTGGAAATTATATAGCAAATTTGGTAATTCAAGATATTCTTGGGGATGGATCAGATAAATTTTGTGAGCTAGATTAACCAAAAAATAAACTTAAATTTTTACTGCAGGATTTTTCTTGTATCACTTGTCTTCCAGTTGTTCATCGATTTGCTCGAGCCGGTGCCAGTAACGTCTCCGTTCATTGGGAATGAGGTCCATTGTTGTTACTGTTTTTGGCATATCCACTACACCATGGGTAGCTTGCAAGGCTCTGGGTTCATGCCAGGGGGCCAGTCTTTTTCTTGTGTCAGACTATCAGCCATCCAGGGCCCATGGGGCAGAGCTCTGGGTGTAGACAAGCCTGTCTCCTGTCTGCCACCCACCTGCTGACGCAGCCGGGCACCACAGCCACACCTGCAACACCTCAAGGGGCAGGATTTTTCTAGAGCCTTTAATAAGCTATACCATTGAGCGAGGGAAGGAAATCCTATGCTTAAGGATTTTCTTCCTTTTTATTTACATTAACACTTTTTAATAGTTGTATCATGAGTGCTCCCCATGTATTTGAAATGCCAGTATAGGTAATGGAAAAAAATACGAGTCAAGATGAACTTAGTGGTAGAATGATGGCAAAACATTAGGAAAAGATGTCTGTGCTGTGCTAGTAAACTGAAATAGGAAAAGAAATGATACATGCCTGTCACCCAAGAGATTTGAAAGCATTTGAAATTCTAAACAGAATCTTAAGAAAAGTTAATTGAACAAGTTAAAATGTTTCCTGAATTATTTCTGTGATCATCCAAAGTTATTTCTATGAAATTCAAGACTTCCTAAGTCACACAAAATATCTGAAATAACTACCTTTATAGTAACTTGGTATAGGTGACGTTCTTGGCCTTTTTAAAAATTAGAGAACGCTAGGACTCAGCTGGTGCAGGGACTCCAAGGCCCTTGAATAAAGTTGGAGTAACCTTGCTCAGAAAGAGGCATTGCTGTGGTCTCTTTAGTTTTTCTTTCCTTGTTGTTGCCATCTTCCTCCTTCCTTTAAATAATTTTCACAAATAAGAGTATCTGGAGTCGCCCTTAATTATCTCTGAAGTATTTATTCTTAAAATGTAAGATTTCTTATTTTTACATATTTGTATGGCAACTTAGAGTATTATATACAAAAACACAAATCCCTACATTTAGGGGGGTATCTTGGTTTTGTTTTGCTTTTACTATTTTTCAAAGTGAAAAATTAGAAGCAACATTTGAGCATTTGTCAAAAATCCCAAAGACCATGTTTCTAACTTTTGTTCTTTCATTACCCTAAAAAATTATTTAAAACTTACTAAGCTTTGTGTGTCTGCCTCTTTATCTTCAAATTAAATTTTCTCCTTGCCTCATAAGTTATTGGGAAGATTTGCTAAATCCTACAACTCTGATATTTGAGTTGTTACTGAGGCTCTGTATATTCATGTCTTCTGTTTCTGTATTAAATTTTGGGCTCCCAATTTCTTAAATATTTAAAATAAATTAAAGAAAAATAGCTAGTCTTTTTCTTAGTTAGGATTTTAGAAAGTTATTTCTGGTAGGTTTTGTGTGTTTTAAAGATTTATACAAGAAATGAACAGGCATTATGCTTCAATAAACTTAAGTCTTAAAAATGGAATTAGAGGGCTGGAGTGATAGCACAGTGGGTAGGGAGGGCATTTGCCTTGCATGCAGCCAACCTGGGTTCGATCCCCAGCATCCCATATGGTCCCCGAGCACTGCCAGGAGTAATTCCTGAGTGAAGAGCCAGGAGTAACCCCTGAGCACCACCAGGCATGACCCAAAAAGAAAAAAAAAATTGGACTTAGACATTGTAGTTTAGTCTGTTAATAGAAGGTAAACTGGACTCAAGAAGAAAAGTGTCAGGGCGGTTTCCTAATCCTACAGTATGCGGTAGCACCTTCAGTGGGTCTGCATGCTTGGTCTAGCTTCCAAAGCACCTGGTATTATTATCCCAGTGGCAGCATAGCAGGGTGAGGGCAGTGTATCAGCCGTGTTTGTGTCTGTTCTGATATTTCTCCACCTCACATGAAAAACATCCCTTCAACTCTTTTCATAATATTGAGATTAATGTATAACTAATTCTTGCTGCTCCTGAGAACAATATCTGTTACCAGTGGAAAATGTAAAAAATGCATTTCACCTGATGCTAGTGAAAAGGGAATGAATTGTGTTTGCTAACCGGGAGCAAAGGAATGTGAAATTTTGAAACTACTGTGATTCTTCACCTCCAGTTCACTTGACAGGTTACAAAGCTGTGGGAAGAAGTAGTCTGTAGATACAGTGTGAAACGTGGTCTGATGTTCTCTCTCACTTTAATTCTATGCCCTTTTCTTTATTTTTCTTGCCTTCATATTTCTTCCTAGGCTGTTTAATACCTCCTGTGTGTTGGCTTCTAGATACACAGTAATAGTCAAAGCAGTTCTGGATTTTATAGCCTCAATTGAGGCAGGCAGATGCTTAACAAAACAATTACCTTTGGGACCACATGTTCACTATTAAAATAAGAGCAAAAGAAAGTGGGGAAAAATCTTACAGTACTTGTGACAGAGTTTCCAGAGGATGGGGTGGGAGTGCTCCCTTCCCCCAAATGATTTGCGTTAAGAACTGAAGAGTGAGTTGTAGTCAAAACATTGTGGTAAGAGGACAGAATGGATGGGCAGTGTTGTGGCAGTGACAACTTAGAGAAAGAGGCACTTGGTCGGACCCAGAGCCTGTGAGAACTTGGATAAGGAGATTAAGGCCGATTGAGGTCCTCAGGATAAGTAAACCCCAGATTTCTGATGTGTATCATAATGGGCCAATGTGCTATTTACAGAACTAATGTAAGGTGAGATAGGTAGATTGTGAACTGAGATTATGGTACAGCAAGAGGAAAAAGCACATAGGCTATTGGTTATGGGCTCCAGAACTTGTTGGAGAGGTTTGAGTCTGAGATTAAAATGTGCATGTTGCTGGGAACTACTCTTTACTGGGATTTATATGAGCAAATAATTCGTGGAAACATGTGGGACTTGAGGCTTTCTAATAATTCAGTAAGAAATGCTGGAAGTACTTTTCTTAGTGTAGGAAGAGCTAATGTGTAGTAAACAGTAGATTTACTAGTGTGTTCTTGCTAAATATTTGCTTTTATTATATTCAACTGTTTTTTTAGACTATCTCAATCTTTTCTATTAGATTGTTCTCAAAGGGGTAAGATGTTTTAGTGATTTTGAAACATGTTAAGAAAATAACAGGTTTTTTTTTTAATGTTACTTTTTTCTAGATTTGATATTGAATTCGTTCTCTCAGCACCTACTACCGAATGGAATGGCAAAGAGGGACATATTTCACCAGCTCTTCTTTCTGAATTTTTGAAAAGAAGTTCAGAGAAATCCAGAGTCCTCATCTGCATTTGTGGCCCAACACCATTTACAGAAAAAGGAGTAAGGTTAGTAGAAATGAGGTTGGAATAAGGATACCTCAAAACAGGAAATGAAAATCTTCACTAACAGGCCATTGATTTCATTCACAGCACTTCCATGTCACAAAAACCTGTACTTGGATAATCTGTTAGATTGAACTTTTTCCACTGTGACCCTTTCCAAAACCTGAGAAATTTTTATTTCTCAGGATTCTTATATGGATACATAAGTTGAGGCATATACGTATATGAAGCAGATATACAAACCAACATTTACTAATAATAAAGCATAAAGAAATCTATTTTAAAACAAACAAAAATTTTTAATGATTTTGGAGCCTCCCAAGCACTTCTCAGGAGCTACTTCCTGATCAGTAGTCAGGGATCAAATTCAAGTATCCCTGCTGCCCTTTGCTCCCCATCTCTTAGAACAAACCAAAAACATATGCAGCCATATACAGGATAGAAAACTGTATACAAAGCTGGGTGTAATTTCTTTGCCCAAAAAATTAGAGGTAAAGAAAGCTTCTTCACCTCAAAAGAAACAGTGACCAAGATACAAAGACAGTCCTCAGAGTGGGAAAGAATATTTATCCAATACCCATCTGATAAGGGGTTAATATCCAGGATATATCAGGCACTGGTAGAGCTTCACCAGAAGAAAACAGCCAACCCCATCAAATGGGGAGAAGAAATAAACAGAAACTTCCAAAACGAAGAAATTGAATGGCAAAAGGCATATGAAAATATGCTCATCATCACTAACCATCAGGGAGATGCAAATCAAAACAACAATGAGATATCATCTCACACCACAGAGACTGACACATATCCAAAAGAGCAAGAACAAGTGCTGGCATGGATGTGGGGAAAAGGACTCTCATCCATTCTTGGTGGGAATGTCGACTGGTACATCCTTTTTGGAAAACAATATAGAGATTTCTCAAAAAACTAGAAATTGACCCAGCCATACCACTCCTGGAAATATATCTTTGGAGGCCAAAAACACACAGCAGAAAACCATCTACACTTCTATGTTCATAGCAGCACTATTCACAATAGCCAGAATCTGGAAACATCCAGAGTGTCTGAGAACAGATGACTGGATAAAGAAACTTTGGTACATCTACACAATGGAATACTATGCAGCTGTTAGGAAAAAATGAAGTTGTGAAATTTGCTTATGAATGGATGGACATGGAGAGGTTCATGCTGAGTGAAATTAGCCAGAGGGAAAAAGACAGATATAGAATGACTAGCAATATCAACACTTTCACAGGATTGTCAATTTTTTTTAGGGTATTAGATTATTAGATTTAAACTTTTTTTACCACATAAAATTATAGATTAATAAGAAACTTTATTAGATTTAAACTTCTACCACAGTTTAGTAATAATGATAAGATAATAAGTATTTATGTCACTTGCTTCTTTTTTGTTGTTGTTTGGGGTGACACCCAGTAGTGCTTGGGGCGTGCTCTTAGCTAGTGCTCAGGAGAATTGCAGTGCTGGGCATAGAACCTGAGGCTCCCACTTACAAGACATGCACCCCAGTCCTTTGAGTTATCTCCTTTGAGTTATTTCATTCTCAGTTCTTTAACTGGATGAGAATTCATAAATAGCAGTGGTTAAAATCGAGAGAGCAAGCCACAAAGGAAAAACTAGAACATAAAAAGTTGAGACTGAGTTGATAATGAAAGATCAGTCAGTAGGAGTATTTGTCATATTTGAAATTCACCGTGATTTTATTATTTTATTATCCCCAAATTACCCCAAAATCAGAATTTTTGTGTAGAACTATAGTACAGCAGGTAGAGCACTTGCCTTTCAAGCACCCCAGGCATCCCATATGGTTTTCCAAGCACCACCAGGTGTGATCTTTGAGCACAGAGCCAGCATCTGAGCAACTGAGAACCACTAGGTGTGGCCCAAATAACAACCACAGTAATAAAATGAAACTCCTGAAGTTATTTGGTTAAATATAGCCACTATAGAGTTTTTCTAGATGATTTTGTTGGATTTTTTTTTATGTCTCTGGATAGTTATAAAATATGACTGCTTCAGTTGCACTTTCATCTTGCTTGATATATGACTGATTGAACCTAATATATTGTAGGTTTTATATTTTAATGTTACTTTTATTAATTTTGGTTCATTGCGGGTATGCTTAGGAGCCACTCCTCGCTCCGTGCTCAAAGGTTGCTCTGGACAGTACTTGGGGGACCTTGTGTGCCATGAAACTAGCATCCATACTGATGATTAGTATATCTTAATGTATGTACTATCTTTCTGATCAACTATTTTATTTTTTAATTTTAATTATAAAATAACTACCTAATTAAGGAATTTTTATATTATATTCAAAAGTTATTTTAGTTATATTTAAGTGTTGTTTGGATTTAATTCTCTGAGAAAAATGGTCTTTGTTTACTGTGTCAAAGAAAATTTTTAATATTTAAACTTTTTCTGATTTTAAAGTTAAAACAAAATATATGTAATATGTTATGTCATTGTAGTATTAGTATTTAGAAGCTTGATTATATGATTTGAAATAGTTAAAACAAATATATGTAATATATTATGTCATTATTATTGTGTTATTATTGTATTAGTGTTATAGAAGATAATTATTAATTATTAATGATAAATAATATTATAGAGTGAGATAAAATATTTTCGAGACTAAAAGCTCTACTATCTTAGAAATTTAGCATGTATAGATCGTAGGATAAAACACAGATTTCAGCACTTTTCAAAGATTATAATCAAACTCCTGTCAGTACTGAAATATAGTATTAGTGAAGTGTTGGGGCGCTCTGCCGGGGTCCCCGACAGTGCCAGGAAGCGAGTTCCCTTCTACCTCCGAAGCCGGCGAGGAATGGATGAACACTCAGGAATCCGATGCAGTTTTAAAGGCTTTACTTATCACAGGTTCAGGCATACAAATCAGCAAAAGGAAAAACCCGATGCTTAGGATTCCAGGCTAGAACCCCAGCCACGTGTAGGCCAAGATGGCGACCACCACGTGTAAAAACTTCCAAGGGGAATAAACGCTCACAAGGCGAGATCCCACAGGGAAGAAGACAGGGAGAGCGGGAACCGGCTAGTTTATACCCCCGCAACTCAGACCTTCCTCCCATTGTTATCGAAAGCAGGGAGGGTCCAATGCCCTTAGGTAATCCCTCCCTGCATCTCACCTAGGGCCTTTACTGTGCTAATGTTTTGAGCCAGGAATGCCTTTGAAATGTAGAGAAGGGGTTTCTGAGATGGCATGTCTCTGTACCTTGACCAACACCAATGCCAGTTAAATATTTCTCCAAACCTTCACAAGTCTCCTCTACTTCATTGTAGTTTTATATTTTAGTTGCCTTTGAGTATATCAGGGAGCCATGCTTGTTTGCTTGGAAGCAAACAGCATTTCTCTCTGGTCTAATTACTTAGGTGTCCTACGTGGCCAGGCTAATATGCTGGTAAGATCTAGCTAGTCCCACGATGATTGTGATAGCATGGGAGAATATTTATACCAGCTAGTACAGCATACATGGTCGGATAAACTGCCACATTTAGACTACCCCCTTTTCTATGGAGTGATTTGCGGGAGGCAATCCAGAGCAGATGCAGTGGCCCTTAGGAGTCCTGCAACAGTGAAGTATTACATGTGTCACTTGTGTCACTTAAGTCTTCCTGTTGTTCATCGATTTGCTTGAGCAGGCACCAGTGACATCTCCATACGTCCTATTGCAAGCAAAGGTACCTCAGGGGTATCTGCTTGCTCCAGGAACAGGAAAAGCCTCAAACCATTCCTTCAGGTCATGGGTATGAGGTCCATAATTGTTACTGGTTTTTTGGCATATCAAATAAAACACAGGTAGCTTCCCAGGCTGTGCCATGTAGGTGGTATACCTCAGTAGAAGGCTCTCATCTAGAGCATTTACTGATGAAACTCAAAGGGGAAAGATCAGGTTTTTCTCTTGGGTGGAGCTCTGAGGAGCTGTGGAGTCTGGATGTTGAGAATGACTGACCTCATGGAGTGGGGGTTGCTCTGGCTTCCTGCTAGGCTCACTGGGATGATGGATCACAACTAGAACCTGCCTAGTACTGTATCCAGTGTATAAATGTGAAAGATCCTGGGAAGGACCTGATCCTAACATCTAGTACTATATAAGACCACAAGCGGCCACGGGCCGATAGAGCTGTGAGTCTGGCATGTCTCTCTTCCGGAGTAGCTGGCATGGAGGTGGAGGTAAGGCGGAGGAGCCCAAATCCCCGCCTCCAAGTCTGGCCAGCATGGCCCCCTCCCCGTACATGTGAGTGAACCCTTGGAGCAATGTTGGACATTGGTATTACATGTATAAAAGAATAATATGGAAACTGCCATGAGGTAATCCGTTAGCTCAACTTTTTTTTTCTTAAAGAGAAAAGCAGGGCTGAAAACAGTGTACAGTGAGTAAGGGATTGCCTGGCATGCAGCCAACCAGGGCTCAATCCCCATCACCCGATATGATCCTCTCAGTGATGTTGGGAGTGATTCTTGACCTGGGGGGTGCCCCTCCAAAAAAGAGAAAAGAAAAGGATAAAAAAAAATTTTTTTTGTAGGCAGCTTAGTCCTATTTACACTGGCTCCCTTAGAAAACCTTCCCAGTCATTTGTTTTGTTTTCTTTTGGGGCCACAACCAGTGTTGCTCAGGGATTTCTGCTGTCTCTGCACTTAGGAATAGACCCCCTGTTAGACATGCGGACTATTTGGGGAGCCAGTGATTGAACCCAGGTTAGCAGTGGCAATGCAAGCACCCTACGTGCTGAACTCTCTCTCCAGCTTCGGAGACTGATTTTCTCCCTTAACTGTGCGCTTCCCATTGACCCCCTGTAAGGCTGTACCCTTATGGGGGTCAATTCTTTCTCCTAGAATCTTGCATATGTAAAGATTCTAGAATCTTGAATGTGTCTGGCATTTGAGGCCCCAAAATACTTTTATCAAGATAGATATTTTCTATATATATTTTTCTTGAACAATCTAAAATACTTTAGTTTGTTCCATTTTCCCACCACTTACATGAATTGAAGTCTGGTTTTATGATTGAGAAATTCCATTACTTTGCTTATTTTATTAATTGTAGTCAATCCCATAGTTTCTGAGATAACCTGCTGTATGCACTAGTAGACCAAAGTATTTGGAAAATGCAGTTTTATTTAGTAAGTGTCCATTTATACTTACCTATTTTTTTATATATTTGCTACATTAGTGTACATTTATTCCAAAACATATGGTCAGGACTCTGATACAGTATTAATGATGATTACTTTAGTGATTTTGTTGTGCTTTGTTGAGTAATATGGTGTTCCTTTACTGATTATTTATAATTAGGCATTTAGGTTGTTTGCAATATTTTTTTTAAAAAATTCTTTTCCGGGCCGGAGCGATAGCCCAGCGGGTAGGGCGTTTGCCTTGCACGCGGCCGGCCTGTGCCGGCCTGGGTTCGATCCCCGGCGTCCCATATGGTCCCCCGCGCACCGCCAGGAGTGATTCCTGAGTGCACAGCCAGGAGTAACCCCTGAGCATTGCCGGGTGTGACCCAAAAAAGCAAAAAAAAAAAAAATAAATAAATAAATAAAATAAAAAATTCTTTTTCCCATTACACTTTATATAAACACTGTGGTTGCAGAGTTGTTCGTGGCGATTTGTTACATTCAGTGTACCATCACCAGTCCCACCACCATTGCGCCTTCCCACCACTGTTTTGTCCAATTTTCCCACCCACCCCTTAAGCCTGCCCCCATAGCAGGCCCTCGATAATTTATTTCATATTGCTTGTTATAATTTGCTATTATAACAAGCAATATAAAATAAATATATTTTAGCATACTCTTGCTATACAAGAGTATGCTACCTGCACGGCAGAGCCTGGCAAGCTACCCGTGTTGTATTTGATATGCCAAATACCAGTAACAATTATAGACCTCATTCCGGAATGGATAGAGGGTCTTTATGTTCCTGGAGCAATCAGATGCCCTTGGGCTCTCCTAGCATGAGACAGGACATATGGAGATGTTACTGGGGCCTGCTCGAGTAAATCTATGATGAATGGGAAGACAGTGATACAGTGATGTAGTCTTCATATGTAATTCTATTCAGTGTGTAATACAGCAGAAGATAGCAGAGCTACAATCTGAATATTTTCACATTTTCAAACTTGACCATTCTCTTTATAGCTGTGTTTTCT
Source organism: Cryptotis parvus (assembly GCA_021461705.1). NCBI lineage: Eukaryota > Metazoa > Chordata > Mammalia > Eulipotyphla > Soricidae > Cryptotis > Cryptotis parvus. Next base: position 5,798 of record JAJIBD010007721.1, on the reverse strand, counting down.
CTGCTACACCTCTGAGATAACTTTCTATTCTCTGCTAGTCGATTTGCCCAAAATTTTTTTAGGGGTATTACTAATCATCCGAAATGGGCCCTGCTGCTGTTCCCTCTTTGACATGCTGCATACAGCATGTACCATATTATTATTAAGGTAGTAATAGCAATGCAACAAAATGAAGACTGGGAAATTCTCACAAAAGTCACACCTTGTCAACAAATAAATTGAAGGACCGAGAGAATGTGGAGGGGTTCTTATAGATTAAAGGTGATTGAAAAACTGCTTACCCTTTCACACTGAGAAAACTTTCATTAAATCTTGATTCAAATGCTTTAAAATATGGCATTTATGAGACAATTCAAAATTTGAACTCTGGCTATATACTTGATGGCATTAAGAAATTACTATTACATATTTAGACATTATAACTGGGGGTTGGTTAAGTACATATTAATTAGGGAAATAGAAAAAATATTATGTACTATTATTTAAAAAAGTATGTTAAGTCTATGGCACATCCCTAAGAGACACATGCTTATGTTTGTTTTCAGGTTGCTGCATGATCTTAATTTCTCCAAAGAGGAGATCCATAGTTTCACAGGATGATGAAGAGCTGCCACTGCACTTAACTGTTTATCTAAATCTGTGTTGTCAAGGGTTTTCTAAGCAACTTTTTGTGTATCTTGGAAGGTTCACTAGAATCCAGGCTTCAGTTTCTTAAATGAAATCAAATGTTCCTACGGTATAGATAACTCGTTGGTTTATTTTGTACTGTAACTTATTTTACTACTGATACTTGACCTGGAAAGTCAGTCATGACAACAAATACATACAGGATTCTTTGTTAGGAATCACAAAGTTCTTTTGCCATCTAAACTTTATCACTGTTCTACAGTAAGCTCTTGTGTTTTATGATATGATCAATGATCATTTTGATCACATTTCTATGCTATAAAATGTCTTATTAGCAATACAGATTAAATTTTCCATTGCACTGTAAACTCAGGAAATGATTGTTTATGTCCTTGTTATTGATATTAAAACATGGAATGTTGAATTTACGTGATCCAAACATTTTGTGTGTACACAGTATTGATACAGAGTAAATAAAATTATACTTAAGCACTTTTTAATCATTGTGATAAAAATGTATTTGAAATCAACAGTTGCTAAGGAAGAAAATTTGAGTTGCCTGTGAGGGGAGTTGGGCCATTCCTATTGGTGCTGGGGATACCAGATGTGGTGCTGGGATCAAACTGGGCTTAGCTGTATGTATGGCAAGTGCCTTAACTACTGTAATATCTCTGGGGCCTGATCTAAGAGAAATTTAAAGAGCAACAATAAAAGATATGGAAGGTATTTCATATATGTGACTTTGGCTTAGCTATGTTGGGCTTCTGAAGAGACCATGGTCCCGACTCTTTGTGTTCTTAACTAAAACTGAGGCATCAGGAAAGAATGAAAATGAAACTTCTGGCCCCAGGACTTAAAATAAATCATTTGGTTCTTTGGAGTGTGTTACATGTTGATTCCTTTGAGCCCATCTGACCTGATGGGAGTGTGAGGAACTCTGTCTTCAGGGTCTGCTTTTCCCACTGGCAGTTCAGCAGAGGGCCCGCCTGAGTGTTGTGGGGGGCAGCTCATTCAGTCTCTTCCCTGCTGCTGTGTGCAACTTTTCCCAGACACTTTTCCCACACTGAAATTCAGCAGAAGGTTTCAAAAAAAAGTAATCCTGAGCCTTCTGAGAGGAATCCGTACTGAGCACAGGATTCTCATTCCCATCAGGATTGTTTGTTTCCAGCAGCGCAGAGGGGGAGGATTCTCTGGTTTCCCTGTAGATGTCTGAATAGCTAGATCTTTGTTAAATGATTGAAACACCCATGAGGAACACAGTATTAATTGCTAAATTTACAAACACCCACCTTACAAAGCCCCTACATGCACCTGACTAGTTAGAAAGTCCCATTTTCTGGGAACTTCCTCTTCTATAGCCACAACTGCCCACAACAGCATTGGCAGGAATCCATCTTGGGCTCACTGTGCTCCCTGGAAACTAGAGGAACATGTTCCCTTCCTGCCTCCTGCACTTCCCTTTCTACCTCAAAGAGTGGTTGAGAATTTCAGTGACACCTTATTTGTAATATATCCATTAATTATACCTCAACCAACAGCTTCCTCATCTTTTTATTTTTTTCCCTTCCCCTTCAGTTATTTTCTAATGATCATAATCCAACAAAATGTCCTGAGAGAGAGAGAGAGAGAGAGAGAGAGAGAGAGAGAGAGAGAGAGAGAGAGAGAGCGTGTGTGGGTGTATTGGGCCACCCCAGCTCTACTCAGGTCTTCCTTCCTGTTCTGAGCCAGGAATCACTCCTGCTGAGGTTGGGGGAGCAAATGGGATACCAGGGATGGGACCTCAGTCAACTTTGTGTGTGGCAAGTGCCTGTACCACTATCTCCTGGGCCCCTCTTAATATACAGAAAAAGAAAGTTTAAGCATTTTCTGAAACATGTTAACAGATCATAAACTGGGATCATAAACCAGTTGTGAATCAGTTCCATTTTCAATGTCCAGTTTCCTCCCAGAAGCCACTTAGCATCCCATAAACCCTCAAACATGTCCTAAACTAGTCTTTCCCCCTGATTATTTCTCCCCAAGTCAGTTCATCCTTTTTGAATCCTCTGTACTGCCAGCTCTTCTAGAGGTATAAGGTAGGAGTATTTCCTTCTCTAGTCCCTCAGCTGGCCAAGTGCAGCACTCCATAGTTGGTCTTCCTGCTGCAGTCTGATCACTGATCTACATCTCCTTTCTATTGTATTCTAGAAGGCCCTGTAGGGAAATTACCCTAAATGAGCCTAAGGGTGGGGGGGGGGAGGCTTCCAGTCTTCTTTGAATATAGTCTTTGCTGTGGGGCATAGAGGGAAGGATAGATTGTAAATTTTCTGTTTGTTTGTTTGCAGTTTTTGTTTTGTTTGGGGACCACATCCTGAGGTGCTGCTCAGGGATTCTCCTGGCAGGGCTCAGGGGGACCATCTGTGCCTTACCTGCTCTACTCTCACTCTAGCCCCTGTAACTTACTCTTGTGCAAAGAAATCAGAGATTTCCAACCACATAATTGCTATGAGGAAAGGAAATTACACTGCCATTTTTGTTTAAGGAATCTGCTTGCCTGCCATTTTTTAATATGCGTATGCAACTAATGCATATGCACATTATCTAATTCTGTCAAAACAAATTACTTCTAACTCAGTGACTCAAAAAACAACCCAGCCATTCATTATATCATTCCATGGCTTGGCTTTTTGGAGCTCTGCTGGTCTGCTGAAGGCCTTAGATGAATGAATTTGGTAGGACTGGGCTCGGTCCCTGGAGGGTCTGGAGAAGAATCAGTTGATTGGAGAATTCAGTTTGTGACAGTAAAGTGAGTTCCCTATTGCAGTCGCTGATTGGAGAATCTGCACACATTCCTCCTGTCCGCTCTGGGCTCACTAACTTTTGTAGCTCCACCCTCTCTCATCTTCACCTCTCATTCAGTTGCCCTTCCACAACTTTCTTGTCTCTGCTATAGAAAGCTCACTTCTGAGGGCTCATATAATTAGATTGGGCCTAGCTAGGCATAATCTGATTGCATTTTATTGGGGGGGGGCGGGGAAGTGTTGAGACCACACCCTGCTTACTGCTGGCTCTGTGCTTAGGAGTCACCCTGACAATAAGCTGATTTTAAAAGCTAACTATTCTGGGGTCAGAGAGATCGCACAGCTGGTAGGGCTTTTGCCTTGCATATAGCCAAACTGGGTTCAATCCCGCATTTCATGTGATTATCCGAGCATGGCCAGAGCAGAGCCAGGAGTAACCCCCTGAACATCACAATGGGTTAAACACCCCACCCCCAAAAAAAGAATGATGAATAAAATCTAACCATTCAGCTGCAAAAGTCCTTTTGACAGTTTAACATAATTCAAAGGTTTCAGGATTTAAGTTGACATCTTCAGAGAGGGGATTTTACGGCCAACATCCATATAGAGGATAGATTGGCCAGAGTAAGATAATTTGGGTTTTTTTGGCCTTAGTTGGCCAAGGTAAGGTAATTTTCTTTTTTTCCAAATCATTGTTATGGGTTCTCAATTTTAAATAGAATATGGCAGAAGTGAAAGAACCACTTGCAGACCAGGATACTAAGCAAGCATAAGTGGGCTACTGTTTCCTACTGATGGTCGCCCTTTTCTGCTGCAGAAACTTGTCCAAACTAACCTGGGGCTGTGTGTCATAGATCTCCCCTATGGGCAGATGAACTAGTCTAATTGTCTGCAAAAGAAAACTGTGACAGATAAAAAAAAAAATAAAAGTGATGCCAATTTTAGTCTATTGTTGTTTTTCTGCTTTGGCTTAACTGTTAACTGTCCTCATCCAGGATTGCCTGGATGAAGCTTCAGAACTGAATGGCAGCGTGATCTATTTAATATGCAAAAACTTTCTTTGTTAAGGTTTCTGCCTACAGCTTAGTCCCCACTCATGGAATGAATGTGCTACCTTGGTAGTGACCTACCAAAATTGGGGTCCTGAAAGTGAGTCATATTCACCTGGAAGAGGCAGAGAATCCAAGCTCTTAATTTCTAGGGTTTCTCAGAAAGAAGCTTGCTCATGTCCTCTCTCTCATATCATGTTCCAAGCTTAATGGATATGTTCTTCCTCTTCAATGAACAACTAACTGGATCATATGGTAACCCCACTTTTCCCTCTTACTATTTAAACTCATATACTTTTTAAGGTTTTATTTAACGACATATGCTAATTAGATATTCCTGCTTTTGCATATACTGTTTGAAACTTTAAGAAAATACCAGTTCTTATTTTCCAAACTGGCTTTACCATTTTGCATTCCTATCAGCATCCTATGAGACTTTCACAGCCCACATCCCTCACTGTACACAGTGCAGTGTTGCCTTAATTTGCCTTCATCTGATGAGTAGTCATGTTGAACATGCTCTCATGGGCTACCTGAGCATTGGTGCTCAAAGGTCTTTTTTGTGGCTATATGTTCAAATATTTTGGCTGTTTTTAACAGTTTGATGCTGGTGCTACAATTTGTGTTAATTAAATCACATTCAAGTGTGAGCCACCAGTGACATATGCCCGTATCAATTTGTTCCGTTGGAATGCTTTTCTTGTCATTGGGTTGTAAGCATTCTTTTACATACTCTATATGCAAGCCCTTTTTGTTTGGAGGTCTTTTGTCTGTTTGGAGGTCTCTCCTAGCTTAGCTCTCAGCAGTCACTCCCAGTGGAGCTCACAGGGGACCGTGCAGTGTAGGGACTGAACCCAAAGCTCTAGCATGCAAAGCATATGCTTTAGTCCTTTGAACTGTCTTACCGGCCACAGATACTTTACCAAATATGTTTTATGACTATTTTTTCCAATGTGAAAGCATACAAATGACTTGTGTGCTTTCACTGTGTTTTAGGCAAAAAGTAAACCCAGGGATAAAAATCAACTGAGACTTGACCAAAATAGAAATCTATAAGGAGTGTACAGGAGGCAGCTGTGAAGTATGTGAACAAAATACAAAGACGTTTTGGATGTGGAGGGGTGTCTTAGACGACAGGCAGCTGGTGAGAAACAGGTGAAGACAAGACATCTTCAGCTCTGTTTCAGTTGAAAACCTGTTCATTCATATCATGGCTCTGGAGCCAGGAAGGCAAATAAAAACCAGACCACTTTGTATAAACTTGGTTCATTTGCAGGAACAAACCATTTACATGTTGTAGTACATTTTGTCCAATCCTTTGTAGCAACTGGGCACTTGAGTT